>JAJEJO010003386.1:32955-153358 GCA_020662805.1 Glaucomys volans | reverse complement strand
ACCTGTCATTATAAAATCGTTACAGTTATTCATGGAATATTATCTATTTTTAGCATTTTTGTTGCTTATATTGAAATCTTGAATGCAGTTTATTCTGGTGTAAGGGTGTGAGGGTCATATTAGCCTTATTTCTTTTCCAGATGGATGAACTTTGTCTTGGTACCATTTACTGAACAATCTGTGTTTTCCTTGTGGATGTTAAATGACATCATTTCCTAGTAAAACATCCCCTTAGTTCCCGGGTTTGTGCTTGCACTTTCTGGTCCATTCCACTGAGATCTATTTATGGACCTTTTCAGTTGGTGACCCCTGATTTGGAGTTTTATTTAACATTTACTCTTCAGTGTGTGGTTTTGTTTTATTGAAATTTTTTTTTTTTGCAATTTTAAAATTAAGATGCAATTCTGATAAATAAAAGTTACCATTCGAAAGTGCACAATTTGGTGTTTTTTGTATATTCACATTGACATACAATCATCGCCAGAAACGAGTTCCAGAACATTTCCTTGGTATTTGCCTAGGAGTGGAATTGTTGGAACGCATAATGGTAATTACCAGGCTATTTCGCACAGTGCTGAACATTTGGCCTAGAAATGCACCAGGGTTCCAGTATGTTCACATCCTTACCACACCTGTTATTTTCTGATTGTTTTGTTTCTTTTTGTTGCTGTTCTTTCAATTGTCGCCGTCCTTGTGTGTCTGAAGAAGCACCTCCTTTTGGTTTTGATCTGTGTTTCCCTAATATCTAATAATATTGACTTATCTTTTCATGCTTATTGGGCATTAGCCTTTTCTTGTTTGGGGCAATGCCTAATAAAATCTTGTTTAAAGACTGGGTTGTATACCTTTTTATGTTGAGTTGCAAACTTAATAGAAACAAAAAATTCTATTCTGGATGCTAACCTTGTCTTGTTTGTTTGTTTTACAACAACCTATCTTCTCGTGTGCTGTGGGAGATCTTTTCACTTTCTTGATGGTATCCTTTGACATATGCAATTTTTTAATTTTGATGAAGTTCACCTTAGCTCTTCTTCCTTTTTTTGTGCTTTCGGTTCACATCTAAGACACGGTGGCCCAATCCAGAGTCATGATGATTTATGCTCTGTTCCCTTGCAAGAGTTTTATGGTTTCAGCTCTTCAGTTTAGGTTCTGGGATCTGATTTGAGCTCACTTGTGTACATGGGGTGAGGTAAGGGTCCAATTTCATTCTTTTTACATTTAGAATGTCCTTCCCTGTTGGGCCAAGGCTTAGCCAAGTCTTGGCAATGACGCGATTTACAAACCAGGAGCCTTGATTACTTGATTCCAAGTTCACCCCTCATGTGGCTGGAGCCATGACTCGCTGCCAACTGCTAAGGCACAGAGTCCCACTCCAGCCCCAGCATGGGGGACCTAAAGTGATCATGGCTGCTCTTCTGCACAGACTCTGAATCTTTCGATGATACACCAGGGCTGGGCCCACTGGCCAGGGCAGTCGCATCTCACGGGCAGATGGAGATCTTGGCTATCCTCGTGGTCGGGTGATGGAATTTGGCTCTCGTGGATCTTGCAACATGGAGTCTGGGGACTGGGGATGGACGATGTGATGACAGGGTCAGTTCATGGCCCACACAGAGAGGACATCGGGCTTTCTTTCGGGAAGTGTCTTTCATTTTTTTCCCCAAATGCCATAGGCACTTAAAAATACGACACATACCAGACCCAGAAAAATGCAAACGATTCCGCCCTTTTCACAAAGGGGCTGTGGAGATCGAAATGAGTGGCACTGGGAGTTTTTACTTTTACTCATCAGTAGATAAGTTCTATTTTCTTTTTCTCCTCTTCGAGAAAAGCCAGGCTTTGGAGAGTTTTGGTGGGATGTCTCATTTTCAGAACCATCTTTCCATTCTTGGGTTTGATTGACATTATCCAAAACATTTAATTAGGATCAGTACTTGTTGCAAACCCTGTTCTTTCTCCCCCTGATACCAAAAATAAAAACATAATAAAAAAAATAAAGAAACAATATCACTGGAGAGTAAAGTATGAGGTCCTCTTGACTCTGGGATTCAACCCAAAATGAGAGATCCCTGGAATTGGTGAAGGGGTTATTTGTTGCCGTGTTGCACATGAAACAAGCATGAATTGTCCTGCTCAGGTCAAGAGTCTGGCAAGGAACGCTATGCCACCCCTCAGGGTGACAGGAGCTCAGCTCTGTGAAATGAAGACTTCCTGTGTGCAACCACCCACTGGCTCTAAGGGGGTGAGCTTCCTAGAGAAGGGATCACTTGTTCCCTTGGCATGAAGAAAGCCAGGCTGCATTTGTGCAGCTTCCTGTGTGCAAATAGTTTAAAGACAATAATCATCTGAGTGGGATTTATTCGGATCGCAGTTTTGAATTCTCAGGAGAAGACACTGACTTCCAGCTCCGATCAGCTTGCGCTGTGGAATAAACACTCACCATCTTCCCTCAGGTCTGAAGACAACAGGTCCTGGAATGCCCATGTGAAGGCAGGAGCTGGGGACAGCAGCCCTGGCTTCTTTGCCCTTGCACTGAGTCCAGCACATTATCTTGGAAGAGGAGTTCTTATTTTACACACTGTAAGCAGTGGCTGGCTCTGTGGCTGAGATGGAGAGAATCTTCATTGCCTCCAACCTCCATTTCTTTTTCCTGGTAATATTTGCAGGACGCGAATCTCCCAGCCTGTCTGGAAAACAAAGCCCAAGATGTATTTTTTGCTGATTGTCTTCGATCTTTAATCCTGACTACCATTGCTTTTTGGCACCTGAAATGGAGATACTCATATGTTCATATGAGGGTTTAATTTTTAATATTCCTTTGCTAGAATTCATTGCTGTAGAGCAATATGGGTTTGATTTAATGTTTGTAATGTGTCTACCTTATTCCATAAGACTCGAAATGCTTTCCTTCCTTTTTTATTCCTTTTTCCTCTGCTTAACTCAAATGGATTTATTAAAGGAACTTGATAGCAGCTAAAAACAGAAAATAGTGTATTTGAGACAAATGGCAAGCTGTCAGATCTGTGACTGTCAGTCATAATGAAGTTCTCATAGTGGAAGCTTTAAGTATCCATGAATTGCCATGAATTATTCTGCAGGTTTGGGGGGTTGATGATGATAAGCTTGATGTTTACTGAATGCCAATGAGGAGCCAAATATATTTCAGTAGTAGGCTTTCCGTACCTTATCTTGTTTAATCACTGTGACCCAATCATGAGAACTGGCACTCTCCTCCGCCATCTAGTTCACAAGAGGAAACTGAGGCTGGAGAGATTTGGGAACCTGTTCCAAATTGCTTAGGGAGTGAATCATGGGACCAGGCAATTTGATATCAGGGACTGTTCTCTTAATCCCTTTCTTATATATTTACCAGACTCCACAGCTTATAAAATGCTCTTAAATCTTTTATCTTATGATACATTTTGCAAAGGATGATATTTGGCATTTTGAAAGCAAATATTGGTGCTAGAGTCACAGAAGCCTTTACCATCCAACAATGACAGACAGGAATGACCCCAATAAACCAGCAACGTCCTCTAATGAGGTTCGTCAGTGAGAGACTGTGGACAAGGCCAGAAGCCCACGTGAGCCCCTGCAACACATTGGTAAGGTATGTCTAGGTCCATGCCAATGGTCTGTGGCTGCCTAAGCCTGGCTGTCTGTGTGCAGAAGGTGGAGATGTGACAGCACCATCAATTCTTCAGCAATGTTTTGTAGGACTTAATGCAATCCCACGGCATTTGCATGTGAGGGACTCAGAGGTGAGAATGGGTTAAGCTTTGGCTCCCTGCTTAGAAGGATGTCTGGGTGTTTGGAAAGGATGCTGGTGCCAGTCTCAGGGTGTTCATCCATTTGGGGGCCATACGTGTGAGCCAGTGGGGACAATGCCACCCCGGCTCTGGAGACGGAGATTGATAGCATCTCTTGCAGATCTCAAATGGGACAACCACATGGTTGGATCTCCTAGTCAACACTCTTTTTGGTATTCTTATCTCAACCAAATCAGTGTGAAGAGTGTTAACGCACAGGCTATTCTATGCTGAAGTTCTTTTTTGTGCCCCTTCCCTTCCTTCCTTCTTTCTTTCACTCATGCTCTTTTAATGTCAAAATAGAGAGATCCCAGACTTTGGAGGCCAGATAGCCTTCTATTCATATGGGCCTCAGACCTTTAAGAGCTATCTACCTTGCTTTTTTGAGTCTATTTTCTTATTTGCAAAACAGTATCTCTTAACCACCTCATCAAGCCATCAAAGAATAGAAGGACAGGACAGTTAGTCTCTGTTGCTCTGAAATAACTTAATTAGTGATGGTCCTTATTTCTGCTTTTCCTAGAAAAAGGACTTTGAGGAATCTAAAGTAAATAATAAACCATTTCTTTCAAATGAAGACCATTTCACTAGACATTTACTGAGTGTCCACTGAGCATCAGATGCTGGAGTTTCAGAGATTCTGACAGTTGACTGAGACGGACATGGTCATGAAGTAGCTCAGATTGCCTCCCTGGTGTACGAAGTACATGGTGAACCCTAGTCCCTGAACCCTGCTTGAGAGATTAGGGATGCTTCCCTCAGTGTGAATTATGGAGAATGAGCCGGAGTTGGTGGGAGAATGAGAAGAGGATAAAGAGAAGAAAGAAGAGAGAAGAGCCAGCCAGAATAGTATGTCATGTTCAGGGAACCATGGAGATGAACATTATTGTCATGGATAGGTGGGTAGGGTAGGATAGAAACATGAGAAGCAGGAGATGGTACAACATCTCTTTCATGACTCCTTGCTTATCTACACCATTTTGAGCGTAAGAGCACCTGCACAGAGCATAAGCATTTTGAGGATGCTTGGTGAGACCACTTTGCCAGGAGAAGGTGTGGTTGAAGCTCCATCTAATAGTCATATGCTTACACTACCTTAAAAATGATACTCTTAGAGCAAAATAATGACAAAAGATTATTATATGGTGCAGTTCAGTGAGTAGGCAGCACCCATTGATGGATCTTCAGGCAGATGGGAGGATACAAAGGATAAAGATAGGATTCCTCATAGAGAAATAAACAGATGACATATGAAGCTAAATATTGGATTTGGGATATACAAATTCATAGGCATGAATGTCAGAGTGCCTGGTGAGGGGCACAATGTGCCCAGTAAATCAAGTTTCATTATCTCAAGTTGCACATCTAGTCTATTAAAGTAATGTTCCAACATGCGAATCAGCCCTTCTTGGTGCTACCACGTTAGCCATGGAGACCTTATCACAGGTAAACAGGTTAAGGATCCTACACTCCAAGAAGTGGGATGGCAGGATCATATATGGTGGTTCTATTTTTAGTGTTTTTGGAAACCTTCATACTGTCCTCCATAATGGCCTGGACTAATTTACATTCCCACGAACAGTATATGAGAATTCCTTTTATCCACATCCTTTCTACCATTTGTTATTTTTTATTTTTTTTGTTGACAGCCAGTTTAACGGGGGGGCGACCAATCCCACTATAGTTTTGATTTGCACTTCTCTCAGAGCCAGTGATGAGCAATTTTTTTCCATAAATTTGTTGACCGTTTGAATTTAGTTTGTAATTACTTAATTAGATGTTTCATGCATAACTAGGAGGAGATAAAGTCTCCAAATATAAAGTCATGATAACGAGATGGAAATGTTAATCACCCTGAGTTGATCAGTATACATTCTATGCATATATTGAATCATCATACTGTACCCCATAAATGAAATAATACAAAAAGATCCTAAATTCCTGTCCCAATGAGTGCAAAGATGTAGCAAAACGGACTTTATCACTTAATCCTACATTTTTTTTAGAGATTTATGGTTATACATAGTAGTGGGGTTCTCAACAAACTCATACCTGCATAGAAATTGATTTCAGTTCATGATCCCCCTTTTCTCTCCTGTCCTCCCTACCCTGCCTTCTCTTTCCTCTAGTCAACTAGAATCCCTTTCACTTGTCTTTTAATTTGATTTGATTGGTTTTTTTTTTATGTCATCTTATCCTTCCCTCCCCATTTCCTTTATTTTACTCTGGCTTTGGCGTATGAGAGAAAACATTTGACCTTTGAATTTCTGAGTTTGGCTAATTTCAATTAGCAGGAAATTTTCCATTTCTATCCATTTGCCAGCAAATGCCATATTTTCATTCTTTTTATAGGCTTAGTAGGACTCCATTGCATATATATACCACAATTTCTAAATCCATTCATCTGTTGACAGGCATCTGCTAACCCTACATTCTTGAGAAGAGATGGGAAGGATCCTGTCACTGGCCATGTGGAGAGTGGAGAATCTATAAGGGAGTATCCCCTTTCCCCCTCCTCTCACTAACACCAAGAATGTTAGAGGGTTCCCTAGAAAATCTTTAGTAATGATGGTGGGGGTGGGTGGAGGTACCTGCAAAAAGCAGCATTTGCATTTTGTGACCTGACTGCATTTCTGCTTAGATAGTGCACTGTTCCTACAGGCAACGAGAATTAGGAAGACCTGGCAGGGCTAAAAGAGGCAGGAGAAGGGAGCAGCAGCACTCCCATGTTTCTGTGGGTTGTGTGACAGGCCTCCAGAAAGGTAACTGGGCTTGCTCCATCTTGACCTGCAAAGGAATGTCCTCAGGATGAGGGGTCACTGGCAGCAAAGGACTGTAGGATGGACTGTTAGTGGCAGAAACTGGACTGGAAGTTGTATCTCCTATGCTAGGGCACTGGGCAATCTAGAAGGCTCTTTGAAAATTCACATAGGTTTCAAAGTGAATCAGCTTTTGAAAACCTGCCTCTCAGACAGTAATGAGGGCCACTCAATCTTGTTAAGAGATTTGTCCACAGTCAAGTGAATGAATTCTATAGCAGCAGAAGCTCACCCATTCATCTCAGTCCAGCCCTCCCCATGGAATTAGACTTCTGACCATAGGTGGAGAAAGGACTGGACAGTTCACCTCACTTTGAGCAGCCAAAATCCTACTTCAATTCCATGTTTGGGTTGAGGATTTGAAAACTTGTAAGAAGAAAGGACAAATGACCAAAGAGTTTGTATTCAAATGTGGAAAAGATTGACAAGGATGAGAGACTGGAAATGGGACTGTTGTGTCAGACCCATTTGGGATAGACCCTAGATGGGACAGATAGGGGCACTGTGGGCTGAGACAGGAAGGACTCATTATGGTTTCCTTGGGACTTTTTCAGTTTTAAAGCCAAGTTCTTTGTTCTGGGAACCTCCTCATTTTTGGACAATTATGGAGATCTGCTCACCTAATCTGCCAGCTGTCCTAGAGTGATCCCTGTCAGAGACATATTATCAGTCCAAATTTGACTATTACCAGTTCAAAATGGGCCAGAGACATCAGCTCCTGTCATGTTAACAGGTGGGCCACTGGATGCTACACTGCAAAATGAGTAATTAAAAGAGCAGAGAACAAATTTTGACTATTTCTCTCTAAAGTCTAAATGCAAATTAAAAGCTGTAGAAAGTTGGCAACTGGTATCAAACATCAAATCCACATAAAATTCCAGAAGTAGAAATGTCCAAAATACTGAATTCCTAGTTCAATTGAGAAATCCTAATAACCAGATAAAAAGACAGTGGACTTTTTTTCAGTTGCTGTGAAGTTTCTTGAGCTAGTTCTTGTATCATAAAACATTTCATTTATTATTCTTGATGAGTATTTCTGAGAATCAAATAAAACACTGAACAACACCAAATGTTCTACCAAGAAATAAGAAAGCCAACAGTTTCTGGCTGCTTTTCTTTCTTTTCTCTTTCATTTCAAAACAAATATGTTCATATATTTTAATATCCTTCAAGTTTGTTGAGCAACATGAGGGAGTGGGAGGAAAGAGAGTGATCAGGAAAAGAAAAGAGATCAGCAACTGCCACACAGTGAGAAGCACAGGAAGTGAAGAAGGAAGAAACAAACCTAACCATGCAGTATCCTTCCTAAACCAAAGACATTGTTTATATTTCTTTCATGCAGAGTTAGAAGGAAAAGGGTAAAAAAGAGAATCAGGGAAAGATAAGAGAAAAAGATACTCAGAAATACCAAGTGGTTGATCTGGCTAAAATCTGATTATGTGACTGTAGGAACAATCAAGCATTGACAGGAATAGGATTCAAGCAAAAATGCTCTTCTCATATTCCATGTTGTTAAAAAAATAATAGTGACTGACTGTGTCCTGTTTCCATGAACATGGTATACAGAAGGCATTCGTTTGGAAATAGAATCTTTTAACACATTTTTATTAGTGTATTGTAGTTATACATAATATTGGGGTTTATTTTGACATATAATTTGCTCCACCTCAGTCCCCAGTACTTCCCCTTTCCTGACCCCCTCCCTGTCCCTTTCCCTATTGGTCTTCCTTCTATTCTTTTATAGTATTTAAAAAAAATTAGTGCTTTATTGACACACACAAGGGAGAAATTGTGGTATATTCACATATACACAGAGTATAGTTTGGTCAATTTCATTCCACAGTTCCTCCCTTTCCTGTTCCTCCCTCCTCCCCCTCAATCTCCTTCCTCTGCTTTACTGATCTCCCTTCTACATAAATAGAAGTGTTTGGGGAATGTATATTTCCCTTTTGTGTTCATTGATCACTGGATAATTTTATTCACATGATAAATCTTGAAGGAAGACCAAAATTTTAGCCATACTCCTTACCATCTTCTTTCCTTTTGTGTATCAGAATTGGCAAAGAGAAGCAACAGTATAAATGCTACTTTTTCTGCATGTCAATTCTCAGGCTAGGAGCACATTTTGTAACATAACCTTGGACAGTTTATACTTTTTTTGGTGACAGTTTGTTCTGCTTCATCTGTCTGTTTTTCTCAGATTTTATTAGATCTGGCCACACACACACACACACACACAACCATGAGGAACCAAAGTTGCAAAGAGCTGCTATACCATGGATCTAATCCCAATGCTAGTTACACCATGCTTTCTGGTAAAACTACACTTTGGACTCCATAATCATCAGGTATTATCCTGACGACCCCTGAAGTGTCCATGTTACAACAGGTCATCTTCCCAACACTTGGCTTTCCCACAGCTTCTTCTGAATGTCTATTGTTCTTTGCTACAGTAAGTGTCTAATGCTAGTTTCCAAGGTGGAATTCAAGGTCAACCTTCAGATTCTAAGCCAGATGGAGAAACATCTAGGGTTGATTCATCTAGGGTTCATTGTGGTAATCTTGACTTCTCTCAGGGTTTCTGATAATCATATCTGGAGTTAAAAGCGCATCAATGCAGTATAAACCTGAGAATAAGTGATTGGATTAAATGCTTATTTTTTTTAAATGATACTTAAAACAGGAAATAAAATTAGTAAATTCCACACTTTCACAGTAAATCATGTTAAAATATTGAATGCTTTTTTCGATAACTTTAAAAATTGATATACATGAATTGCTGATTTATTCTATAAAAGACAACATATATTCATGGCCCAGAGCTTCTTTCTCCTGAGTATTTCTTGAGTGCGATATAGGTTGTTAAGGATTTTGGCTGCAAAAAGAGATTGCTTTTGTAAAAAACAAAAACAAAAACAAAAGCAAAAAACCTACTAATGCAACAATTCTCTGTTCTTTGCTTCCAAGTCTCAGATTGACCACAAAGTTGGAGCAGAGGCCCTCACCCAAGTTATCTGACTGGTCCATAAGGTTCTACTGTTGATAGTCTGCTGTCTTGCTCAAAAGTGAAGACTCCAATGATGTGCTTGGAAAAGTCTTGGAAGTAAATGCTCTTTGGCCTTTTAAAAAAAAAATGCAGCAAAAAGCAAGAATGTGAATGATCTAAGTCATTTGTTTCCTAGGTGGAATTGTCAAGGTCAAGAAGCCAGTGTGCTGGAACTGGCTCCTTTGAATGAGAAGCTTCAGAACTTTGCAAACAAGATCATCATCAAACCATAACTGAATACACAATGAATTATTTGAAGTCTTAGAAATAGAAACTAACCACTAGGAAATGAGCATGTGTGGCAATAAATGGGCTGACCAGCCACAGATGAGAGATCACTGCTTCTATCAGCACCGAGGGACACTCCCTTAGCCCAGGGAGATCGCTGCCCACCAAAGAGCCTTGTGTTCTTACCCGGGACTTGCATAATTTACCCTTCCACAGAAGAAGAGCCTTATTCTGCATCATTATTTTAATTATTTGTCTTCTTTGGGGGGGGGATATGCACAGTGGCCCCAATACTAACTGTTGACGGGAGAGGGAGTGCTTGCCACTTTGAAACAACAAAAAATCCTAGTTTTCCCTTTATATAACGGGGCTTTGTCTGTTTTTTAAAAACCAGCTCTTTTTACAGCTGCATGTAGCACCAGATGTTCTCTCTGTGAGGTTTGGGCATAGAAAGTCCTTCAGGCTCCAAGCTCAAGTTGATTCCAGAATGCCTTGTGCCCCCCCACCCACCTCCTTTCCATATTATTTACACAGAACAATCCATTAATTATTCTTACCACCCTGCAACTTGGAAGTCTGAGTCATCCCCTCAGGGTAGAAAAAGATAAACACAAACAAGCTAGAAAGAAAATGATAGAAATAAGGTAAAAAACTGGCAAACCCCGACAACAGAAGAGGCTACCAGAGGGAAGACCCTGGAAAACAGAGGAGAAGAAATGTTTACACTTTGCTAGGACAATTGGCTAAAAAGCAGCAAAACAGAAGAAAACAATAAAATCCTCCCCACCCCCAACTATTCATATGTTTTGTTTTCCATTAAGTAAAACATTAAGTTTAATGAGCTTTCATTTCTCCCATCAAAACAACTCCTTTTCAGCCCACAGCTGCTGGGGGAGAGGGGACAGCAGGCAGAGGGACCCAGGTCTCAGGTCTCTGTGTGGTCAAGTCACACAGAGTTGCTAACATTCCACTGTTTCAGACCTACAGAAGTGGCAATTTCATATTGTCAACCTAACACAGTAGCAAATCTGCAGGTGGGGTGTGCAAGGCGTGTGTCCCAGACAGTCGGAACCAGTTTGGTTATTGCAAGGTCTGGCTTCTCCCTGGTAAAAACATTACAGGTGATGTTTGGGTCTGTGGGCTAAATCTGGACTATTTTTTGTCTGCCCATGAACACTAGTGGTCTTTGTAAGCTCATGGCCCACAAAGGACCAAGGCAAGCTTTCCTTTATTCTGCAGTGAGGCCCGTGGATCAGGCACAGAAGGGCCCATTTTCTGGGTGTGGAGCTGGCCCCCTGGGTTCAGAAGGAGTCTGGGTTTTATAGTCTCATTGGAGACTGCGAATGTGCAGTTTGGACAGCCAGCGGCTCCTTGTGCAGGTTAGAACTTTAACTTAGGAAGGTGGTTGTAAAAAGGTTGAAACTCATTGTGATCTGGGGAGAGAGGAGCCCAGATCCCGAGGGATGAGAATTCAAATCCTGCGCATTGCTTTTCTTTCTCTGGGACCCATTGTTTCCCAGAGTTCTGATGTTTGCTGTGTCTCCAAGTAGGACTAGCAATGGGGGAAGGTCAAAGTCCAGAGCCCAGCATTCCTTCAGGGCCCACTGTTATTAAGAAGGGATTTATTGGGAGGTTAATGCTTGGCTAGTTCCCCCGTCTCCTCCCAAGCACACTGTTCCTCCATTTTTCTTGGGGAGCTATCTTATAAGAACATTATTTTCCATAACCCTTCAGTTTTAACATATATTTTTTTAGATTTCTATTTGTTCTTTTAAGATATACATGACAGTAGAATGCATTTTGATGTAGTATACATACATGGGGTATAACTTATTTTAATTATTGCAAAAAAATAAAATATACAAGAATAAACAACTGAAGCCACATACGTTCCTTGAAGCATAAATGTTTACTAACTGATCCTTTACAGAAAATGTCTGTGACCAATAGAAGCCTTGGGAGCAACCGGATTGCTATTTTATTTTTCTTTTAGTAACCTTTCACCCTGGGTGTCCCTCTCAGGGTTAGCTAATTCCAAGAAATAATGAAAATTCTGGAAATACAATCTTTTCACAAATACGATTAAGAAGTGGACTCTAAATCCCATAAATATATTTTTTTAAAGTTTTTTTTATTCTTGGTAAGTGCTGGCTACTCCAGTTCTATCTTTCACCAAGAACTTGGGAAGAAAGAAAATCAGGCCACTACCCAGGAATTAGATTCATAATTAATGGAGTAGTGGTCAGAGCAAGAATATGCAGAGGTAGTATAAATGAGAGGAGGATGGTCCCAGGCCTACTTCCTGGATGGTAACTGAATGGATGTGTTGATGGCTGTGAGATTCTCTCTCTTTTTTTTTTTTCTTTTTTTTTTGGAAACCTGGATTTTAGGTTCATCCTGACAAAGCCATACATGCATCGAATATAATTTCTTCCATTTCAGTTCCCAGTACTTCCTTTTCCCCTCTTCTCCTCCCTTTCTCTTTTCCTCTTCTACTCTACTAGGCTTCCTTCTATTTATTTATTGCTTTTTAAATTGGTGCTTTATAAATATGCAAAAAGGTGGATTTTACAGTAGTATATTCATATGCATACGCAGCACCATTCTCTGTGACCAGTCTTCTCATAGGAGATGAAGACACAGAGAGAAGCAGACACCCCTGGGACAGGCCTGCGTGGAGAATCGAGGCTGATTGGAGTGTCACAGCTGCAAGTCAAAGAACCCAAGAGTTGCTGGGGCCCCCAGAAGCTGGGAAGGGCCAAGAAGAACTCTTTCCTGGAGCCTCCCAGGGAGCGTGGCTCTGCTGGTGCCTTCGTTTTAGACATTGGCCTCCAGAACCCAGAGAGAGTAAGTTCCTGCTGTCCTCAACTCCTCAGTTTGAGGTACTGCATATGGCAGCCCTAGGAAACTAGCATATTGGGTAGGTTCTTCAAACCCTTTGCAAAAAAGGAGCACTTCTGCTGGAAGACTTCTCCTGAAAGGATTGTTGTGAGATGTTTTGTGAGTGGAGGCATGTAAAGAACATGATCCTTGAGGCATCAAATGACTCCTTTCCTTAGTGTGGGAGTTAATGTGTCAGTTGACCTTCCTGGGCTGGTTGGGACCAGAGCAAATGGATTTTGATAGAGGATCAGGGAAAGGGGAAGGTATGTGAGTGCGCGTGCACACACACACACACACACACACCCCTAGTGTTTCTCTGATGCATCTGATGGGTAAGGTCACCTACTAACCAATTGATACTTGCTGAGTTACTTGATCTTCATTAACAACCTTCCAAAGAAAAAGTTTTCTGTTGAGACCTAGAGGAGGTAGCTGGAGCCTTGATGCAAACCCGACTCTCTCTGCAGAGCCCTTGGGAAGTAAGGGCTGTGCTGCAAGATGGGGCTAATGCTGCTCAGGGATCCCTGGAAGCCAAGGAATGGTTTGGAAGCCCTGAGCACTTGGGTGAGTTCTGGGAGAGGAGAATCTGTGCTCACTACCTGTGAAGAGAACTCGAAGGCTCGCTGGAAAGGAACTTCAGTGTGTAAAGTCTCCTTGGCTAGAGGAAATCACGTGGGCTGCTTGACAGGAGGTTGTGGGAGCTTGGTTCTGCATTTCCAACCTCGCAGGATGCTGGTTAGAAGGACAGATAGTTGGCATCAGCTTCTTTCCTGAAAAATTGTCAGCAATCATTACAAAATTGCCTTTTTCTATTCTGTCTTATGAGGAATTTTTTATTCTCACAGTAAAGAATTTTTAAAGCAACTAGAAATTCATCGATCAAACCTCTTTGTTGGAATGCCTCTCTCCTTCAAGGCAATTTTGGTCCAACAGTTAAATTAAGGATTTCTCTGTGCAGAATCTCTGTAGGGCATTCAACAGAAAATGAAGATTGACCCAAACACTATTCTCGAGTTATTTCCAAACCTTTCCTTGGAGAGAAAAGATACAATCAATCAAATAGAAAGTATACATCACAACTGAAGAAAGATTGATGTTTTTTGGTGTGTTAACAGATAGCTTTTAAATGTTATAGTTATGATTCTCATAACATAAAAGAAGCATCTATTGAATATTTTATTTTGATCATTAATTTATGAGGAAACTAGTAAGATGTTATAATGAATTCAAAGGAGAATTAAGGTAATTTACACATATGGGCAGATGAGAAATGCTGAAATAGAGTTACAGAAGGACGTTAAAGGGATCTATCTGTAGGATGCGCATCCCTTCAATTTCCCTGGATATGACAGAAATTCTTGTTCATTTCTGTAGAAAGAAATCATTTGTATTACTATCACTTTTCTCTACTTACAGAGTTGTAATGAAGCTCTGATATGATTGAAAACCGAGATAATTCAGCAGGTTGTGCTGAACAGAACATTTAGCAATCTGTTTTGTTTTTTCCCACTTCAAATTATTTCATCATTTCCCCTAATACTTTATTGTATGCACTCTTCCTTCAGTAGATAGCTTTTCCAAACTTTCACTTGAGTTGTCAGACTGGGATGCATGGTATTTGTTGGATATTGTGCTTACGTTCTTATATATGTTATTTTATAATTTAATTTTCACTAAAATCTTAAACATCTGTTTTTTTTCCCAATATTTTTTTCATAATATTTCTACCAGAAGGTATCATACTCTATGGGAGCATGTTCCTTTGCTAATTGGTGGAAAACTAATCTAGAAAACTCAAGAACTCAAAATTCTATTTTAGCATTCTACAATATTATTATATTTATGTATATGATTATTGATATACCATTTCAACCTTCACTTCTCCCATCGACAAGGAAAATCACTTTAAATATTTTCTTAAAATAAATGAATAGACTATAGAACCAGAGAGGGAGAATAATAAAATGATTAGGTGTGTTAGTCAGCATTCTGTCGCTATGACAAAGCACGAGAGATAAACATCTTACAGAGAACAAAGGTTCATTTTGGCTCACAGTGTTGGAGGTTCCAGTCCATGTGTGTTGGCTGCTCCTCTGGGCCTGCGTCAAGGCAGCACAGCATGTTGGGAGTGGGGAATGGAGCCATGGCACTCACACTGTAAGCCAGGGAGCAAAGGGAGATGGGAAGGTCAGGACCCCACAACTCCCTGCATTCAGGCCCGTGGTGACCTATGGGCTCTACTGGGCTGCCCCTGGCAACAGCATCACCCTGTGGCTCAAACCTGTAATACATGGTCCTTGTGGGACATTCAAACATCCAAACTATGCAATTCAGTGACTATGATAAGAAAATCATCATGACCAATGCTGGTGAATGATGGGACTGATGGGATTGGGTGAGAGAGACCAGGAAGTGGCCTTCCAGCTGTGAAGTCTTCTACTAACAACACTCCCTGAGATTCCCCCACATCTTCCACCACTTACACCAATGCCCTTTTCCTTTCATAGTAAAATTTGTAACAACTTTATTTCCTTTTCCATGATTTCCTCACCTCCCATGCCTTCCCTAGTATTCTGCCAGGAAGGCAGGCCAGCCGATGTCTCAGGGAAGGAAGGGGATGGATGTGTCCATCTTGGTGGAGATGGAGAAGCTACGCAAGCCACCCGCCCAGGAGATCACAGTTGCAAAGCCATGCAGGGAATAGCTGGCCTGGAAGACAGAGTTGCCAAAGCCATGCTCCCAAAGACTTTGCAGAGCCACTTGAGAGAAAAATGACCAAGAGGCAGCAGTGCAATGCCACCCCACAGGGAGAACACGCACAGGTGCTGCATTATCCGGCGATTCCACTCTGATGGTAAAGAGTGTTGGTAGAAAAAACTAAAAAAAACAGCATCTGCAGAAAACAGTGCGTGTGCAATAAATATTTGAAGAAATCAACTTTTAATATTCTCATCTGTTTTCTATGAAAAATAATGAGTATTTATTATTACCAAATTGAAAAGGTGAAATATATAAACATTTATGTGAATATTTGAAAAAGCATTTTATTTCTGGGGAGACAGTAATTGAAGCAGTCTTTTTTTTTTCTGTTAATAGTGTAGCCAGAAACAAATGGAGCAGAAAATTGCTCGCTTGTTATTCTGCAACACATGCTGGCAAAACCTGTCCTGCAAGGGACAGGAAGGTGACGATTTCAGGCTTTGTGGGCCACGTAGTCTTGGCTGCAATTATTTTGGCACAGTGTGGAAAGGGTCTTAGACAATATGTGAAGAAGTGTGTCTGTGTTCTAATAAAACTTTATTTACAAAACAGGTGAATGGCCACTGGCCCTACAGTTAGCCAAACTCTGATCTAGAATTCTGTGAATTTCTAATCCAGATGCTCTGTGGTCTTGAGACTCATGTCATTGTCTAAACCAGACTCCGATCTCCTTTGTGATGGAGTGGGTTGTTGGACTGGGTTCTGACTAAGGGAATCCACTTCTGGAGGTCCCTAAACCATCCCTGAAGGTTATCCATAGTTTCTCTCTCACACTATTTCTAATATGATGTGAACACCTAAAGGACCATCCGAGGAGCCTCGATTCAGGAAGAAGCCTATGAGGTCAATCATGGCTTGGAGGCCCGCAATTAAATAATTATTATTTAATTGCCAAACACCCCAAAGACTGTGTGGTGGAGTCTCCAGCCTTCATTTCCTTAAGCCCTGACTTTTTCAAGTCCCATACTTCAGCAGTCATAGGTCTCTGATTATTCCGAGTTGACCAGGATGCAGTAAAAAGATGTAGGTGTGTTAGGTTCTATTTCAAATACGAGAAGCAGTCACTTAGACTCAAAGGAACATCACTAGACAGCACAAGCAATCTGGGGACAGCTGAAGCACTCTCCTACCTGCTGCCTGCTCTGTTCTCCGTGGTGATGGCCATGCCACCATCATCATCAGACCATTCCTGGAAGGAAAAAGGATGGAGTGGGAGAGGCAGCAGCCAGCGGATTCTGGCAGTGTATCATTGGTTAGCAATGCCTGCCCAGTCCTACCTGCAGGGGAGACTTCAGCTTTCTTAGCTTCGGTAGTAGAAAAGAGCAAGAGAGATGGAAGTGTCCTCTGCACTGCTTGAATTAGTTTCATAATCCTTTCAGTGTTTGAACCATACAAAAGTTCTTTGGCAGCTAAGTTTCTAGGGGGTAGATACAAATAAGCAGAAATTGTCATTGAACTCCTTGTCCCAAGGAGGCTTTAAAAAATAAACAATTAAATTATCAAGAATACAAGTAACAAAGAATGTTGGTGAGGATGTGGGAAAAAAGGTACACTCATCCATTGCTGGTGGGACTATAAATTAGTGCAGCCACTCTGAAAAGCAATATGGAGATTCCTCAGAAAACTTGGAATGGAACCACCATTTGACCCAGTTATCCCTCTCCTCTGTTTATACCCAAAGGACTTAAAAGCATGGTACAGTGACACAGCCACATCAATGTTCAGCAGCTCAATTCACAATAGCCAAACTATGGAACCAACCAAGGTGCCCTTCAACAGAAGAATGGATAAAGAAACTGTGGTCTACATAAACAATGGAATATTGCTCAGACATAAAGAAGAATGAAATTATCGCATTTGCCAGTAAATGGATGGAACTGGAGATTCTCATGCTAAATGAAATAAGCCAATCCCCATAAAACAAAGGCCAAATGTTCTCTCTGATATGTGGATGCTAACACACAATAAGTGGGGCAGGGAGAAGAATAGAAGTTCATTGGATTAGACAAAGGGGAATGAAGGGAAGGGAGACAGATAGGAGAAGAAAAGACAGCAGAATGAATCAGACATCACTTTCCTATGTTCATATATGAAGACATGACCAGTGTAACTCCACATCATGTTCAACCACAAAAAATGGGAAGTTATGTGCGTATGATATGTCAACATACACTCTACTTTCATGTATATCTAAAAAGAACAAATAAAAATAAGCAATTATTTAATTTCTAGCAGAATAAACTAAGAAACGATGGCTTATAAAGAAAAACTTTTACATAAAACAAATTTAGTTATAAATAGCTAAGACTTAAGGCAGAAAAATACATTTATGACTATGTGGCTCTAATTTTTATCAATTCCTTTCTTGTGTTGAAATGATAAATATTACTGAATATGGAGGCGAAAATTTTTAAAGTTTAATTTACAGCATATATTTTGTTACTGAATGAAAGATTGTTGCAATAATATATCTATAGTGCTAATTAATTTTGGGGGGGAAGAAGAAATATACTTTCAAATCAGTTTTCAGCTTTCATGCATTTGTTTTAAGAAATAGATATTCAGGTCATTGGGCCATTGCCGATGGGAGTGATCCTGGTTCCCATCACTGAGTGCATGATGGGATGTTCTGATCCCCTGAGACGCTGAATATTAAGTGTCCCCTGCAGGAATATGGGCCCTGCCTAGGCTCATATCTGAGTCAGCACTGTGAGTCAGAGGCTCTAATTCTGCCAAGGTGGCTCAGGCCTCAACAGGAGACCTATCAAGACAAGTTGGCATTGCTAATGGAGAGAAGACACATTTTGTCTCTAGTCCAAGACCTGGTGCAAGCAGGAGTGCTTTGCACCTTCGTCATGACATATAAATTCTGTTTGTTCTGTCAAAACGACCCTGGGAGCACAGAGGCTGGCTGGAGAGTATTGCAGGCTGAACCAGAAAATTCCACCACACACTGGCGCGGACATATGGTCGCTAAGGAGATGGCGGTAGCACATTCCTGAGACTGGTGCACTCTTGCAGATTAGGTCAATGCCTTCTGCTCAGTTTCCCTGTGGAAAGATCAAGATCAATATTACACTCAGATGCAACAGCTTGAATGTATTTTATCTTTCTTCTCCCAGGGTACCTTAACGTCTCAGGCCTCTGGCATGGAGGGGTGGGACTTGACCACAAAATCAAGTCTTGCCACAGGTCTTGGCCACAGGCTACATAGAAGGCATCTTGATGTAAGGTCCTACCCAGGAACAAGTGGCCACCAAGCTGTGCTCAGTTACACACGTTGGTCAAGACAAAAGTCCAGGTGGGATTCAAGGACCCACCCAACACCCTTACACCCTTTCTCATGCTCAAGTAAGCAGTGGGGTGTTCCAGAGACTATTCAAGATGGTCCCTACTGTATCCATTAATAGAAAGGAAGCTCAGCAGCTGGTGAGCCTCTTCAGATATAGAGACTGCATATTCCTGTCTGGATTTCCTTCTGGTATCCATGAAAGGCGGCCATCTTCAAATTGGGTCCTTCTCAACCACTAGCACTGGAAGCTGTTCACCAAGCCATGGCAGAGACACTGCCTCTGGAAGCCTTGGAGCCAGCTGGCTGGCTGGAACTGTAAGAGTCCCTTCACTGCATGCAGCTCATTAGAGTCAGTGGCAGTGGGAATCGCCACTGTGGTGCTCTGACTTCTTCACTTCTGGATGTGCTGGCTGCCTGAGGCCTCGCTGCCACTGCACACCCTTCGAATGGCAGCTTCTCACTTGCTATTGGGCTTTAATGGAGATGGAAATTTCGCTGGCAAAATACCTGTGTGCCTCTGGGACCTGAAGTACCTTTTCTTACCTGGGTTCCAAATTCCACCAATAAAGCAGATACACCAAGCAGAGCTCTATCATCAAATGGAAATGGCACATCCAAGATGCAGCAGGGGATTACAATGAGGGAAATTATATCCATGCATGACTACGTCAAAATGAACCCCTCTGTTATGTGTGACTATGATGCCTTAATAAAAAATTTAGAAAGAATATCCATTCAGGCCTGGACACAAAGGGGAAAGTCAACTCCATGGGCTGGTGACTTCCATGCTGGAGAGAACAGGGCTCCAGGAGGAGACACATTGACTCCTCCCCTACTTACATGGGGGCCATGGTTTAAGAGGTTCCAGTGGGAGACATGACTGGTTTCTGATGATTCTGTGAAATTGAAAGGTAATGGCGTCCACTGGGAGGCTATGGCCATCTGTCCTCTGGATGGCTGCCTCTTAATTGAAACTGGAGTAGGATGAACTAGGCTGGGTGAATTTATCCACTGGGATGAGTTGTGCCTGGTGGTGAAAACTATGTCAGCTTGCTTGAAATTCCTTCCTCCATCTTTGGAGATTCCTGGGATGTGGCACATGGTCTTGCCATTGGTTAGGAGACTGACAACTATCACTACATGGAAAGGATCAATCTTTCTCAATTTTGTGGATGTTCATGGCACGGGACCTTTCAAATGAGAACAGGAATGGAATTTTCCAGCCAATAAAGCTTGCATCAGAAAAGCCGTCACATAAGTTTGTCTCAAATGCAGGAATGGGCTAAGTCCAGAGAAATGATTCTCGAAATCGAAGAAGCCAAGGATGCAGCAGAATATTTTACTTTCGGCCAAGAAGACCAATCTATTGCATGGAAAATTAGTCCATAATTGGGAGGTGCATTGGCCTGGCTTGGGTTTGGCAGATGGATTACATTGGACTTTTATTAGTCAGGCATGGTTTCTTCTGGTACCGTTAGCAGCTGATACTCTGGAGCATGTAGATGCTGATGTCACCATAGTCACCTGGAGAAAACACTCTGCCACATGTTGGAATACCCTACCAGACTCAATCAGACCAAGGCCCTTCTTTTATAGCACAACAAACAGCGATGGACACAATCCCGTGGCATAGGCTGAACCTTCCATCTTCTACACCATCCTCACGCTGAAGGAGCCATGAGCAGTGTCACTGAAGACTAAAACAATTAAAGAAGGGACACCAGGAAGAACTAATAGTGAGTTGCTATCTTTGCCTCACCAGGGTTGTGTAGGCATCCGTACCTCATGTCACTGAAAGGGAAGCATCCTGCAAAGCCCATTGGGGAATTCTGAGCTGGAGGGTACGTGAGCACCAGGAAGTTGCCTGATTAAGCTCTACTCTGTCTGAGGAATCCCAAAGTCAAGTGTATTCAACCTCCTTTTCTTTAGTCCTTGGGGAACACTTTTCCTTGGAGTGGTTTGTGGTTCTGAAACAGCACAGCCTTGACTCTGAACTCCTAGAAGACACAGTGTACCGAGGTCTATGACCAAGCTCTACTTCTGGTGGTTGACCTTGTTGTGACCTTCGCTGGCTTCTGTGCAGGGGGAGCCTCACCTGGGTTTGGGAACTGTATCCTCCTGCTCAGCCATTTGTGTGCAGACATGAGGGCTAACATTTTGGGGTTCTCTTCTTTCTAGAATTAATTCCAGGCCACTATTGAAGCCTTGAATTTTTACCTTTATCTCCTAAATTCAACAAGACTGCTATTTTCTGCTTACACTCTCTTCTCAACATTGGAAAGTGTCAGAAGTTTCCCTGAGGGAGAAAGCTGGGCAAAAATGGAACTTGCCTTCTTCCAGGATTTTGTTGTTCTCCTCTGCCTGTGAATACCCACTCCACCACCAGCTTTTATAATCAGAAGTGTCGATCTGATTATATCTGATTATATATTTTTTTCCTTGCATGAACTGGTACTGGCTGACAAGGAATCAAATCGAACATTATCTTAGGAGGAGTAAAGCAGGACCTTGAACTTTAGTACCATAAATTATTTATGGATTCATATAAACAAGGGGCATTGAAGTGTTTTGTGTTTGAATAAGCTTCAGATTACAGGAGCGCTGCTATTTTTAATATGCATGAAAATCTGAAAGGCACATGACTTGGGGACTTCTGGTTCTTTTGGCAGAAAAGAGCACTTTGGGGGCAGCAACCTGTCCCCAGCGTGGAGACTGAAAGTATTTGTGAGACAAAATATTGACGCTTGAAAATTGCAGGCATTCCACTTTTGCAATACTTATTCTTTTGGAATACATTTCCAGACAGGGCCTGCCAAGAAGGGTCAGATTCTGGGAAGTCTGAGACATTTGATGCCACCCAGGTGGCCGGAAGTGCAAAGCAAATATCTCATTATTAGTACAAGGCCACTAAGTATTGAATTCTAGACCAATTCTGGAATTGGAAGTCCATGGCTGTTTTTAAACTCAGACCCCAACCTGGTGCCCCTTGGAAATTGAGCTTGGAGAAATAAAGGAAAAATAAAAACGGATCTTTGTCAGTCCTGGAAATGTAACTCAGTCCTGGGAAAAGAGCAACTTTTGTGAAAGACTTTGCAGGACAACTTCATGACAGCCTCAAGCTTCAAGAGGGTTTTGTTGTTGTTGGTAAATTACTTTTGTTTTTGAAAACTTGGCAAAAGGACTCTCCCATGTCTTTCCTGGGAAAGTTGGAGATCTTTTACAACATTCTAAAAAGAGTTGCAAACACAGCCCTTTTGTTGACATAAAGAAAACAATTCCGTGAAGAGAGAGCCTGTGGAATGGGAGCAAATCTTTACCACGTGCACCTCAGATAGAGCACTAATCTCTAGGATTTATAAAGAACTCAGATAACACCAAAATAACCCAATCAATCGAAAATCAAAACCAAATAACCCAATCAATAAATAGGCTAAGGAACTGAACAGACACTTCACAGAAGAAGATATACAATCGATCAACAAATATATGAAAAAATGTTCAACATCTCTAGCAATTAGAGAAATACACATCGAAACTAAGATTTCATCTCACTCTAGTCAGAATGGTGATTGTCAAGAATACAAGCAACAATAAGTGTTGGCGAGGATGTGGGGAAAAAGGTACACGTGTACATTGCTGGTGGGACTGCAAATTGGTGCAACCACTCTGGAAAGCAATCTCCATAGAGATTCCTCAGAAAACTTTGAAAGGAACCACCATTTGACCCAGTTCTCCCACTCCTCTGCTTATACCCAAAATCTTAAAACTACCCAAAATCTTAAAACTACCCAAAATCTTAAAAATACCCAAAATCTAAAGACTTAAAATCTGCATACTATAGTGACACAGCCACATCAATGTTTATAGCAGCTCATCTCACAATAGCCAAACTATGGAACCAACCTAGGTGTCCTTCAACAGGTAAATGGATAAAGAAACTGTGATATACATACACAATGGAATATTACTCAGTCTTAAAGAAGAATGAAATTATGGCATTTACAGGTAAATAGATGGAGCTGGAGAATATTATGCTAAGCACAATAAATGAATCCCCAAAACCCAAAGGCCAAATTTTTTCTCTGATATGCAGATGCTAATTCACAATAAGGGGGGTAGCTAGGGAAAAACTGAGGTACTTTGGATCAGGCAGAGGGAAGTGAAGGGAGGGAGGGGGTAGAAAGGACAGTGGAATGATTTGAACATTTTTACCCTATGCACATACATGATTCGACAACAGGTGTAACTATACATCATGTACAACCAGAAGAATGAGCAGTTATACCCCTTGATGTATGATGTGTCAAAAGGTATTCTACTGTCATGTATAACTAATTAGAACAAATTGAAAAAAAGGAAAAACTTTGGATGGAATCAGGGGTTTTCTTCATTCTTTTTTTCCTAGATAAGAGTAGCTATTTAATAAGGAGAGAGGAAGGAAAATAAGAGTCTAAGGCAAGACTTTTGGAACCATGTAGGTGGAGGTAGTTGATTTTCTAATACTTAGCACCAAGGATATTTAGTTCTTTCCATCTTGAACCAAGAGTGCCCAGCATTATAATCTAATTAAAATCCTGTAATGTTTAGAAGTTGTAGCCTATGGAATATCTTTTCTCTGGGTGGCATTCATCATCTGTATCTATCTCTTGAAAGTCTGAGAGGTCCAAAGCTTGGAAACAAAATTTAACATATACTTGGTTCCTATTTTAGAAAATCGGAAAATCCCTTCCTCCGCACTTCCACATCCCTCTCCTTCAGGGTGATCTCGGTTGACTTGAGATGGTTATAATGCAGGAATTTTCTCCCTTGGGGACCTTTGGCTTTACCCACCATTTTTTTTTTTCTGGGACTTGAGTTAAAACAGAAGATTTCATCTACTCCTTCAAAGGTTCGTGAATTCAACATCCACGCCTGCAGCCTTTGGAGCCTCCTCTGTGTCCTGCACGTCTTTGCACAGCGAGGACAGTGCAGTTCCATCTCCGTCCCTTGCCCTCTCTGCCTCTCTCCTCATTAGTCCTCAAGGGCTTTCTCTGCCAAGTTTATTCTCTGCTCTGCCCCCTTTCATGATGCATTCCCCAAATGCACTGATGTCACCTGAAATGGAAGTGAGTTGCAGCTCGTAGGACTGGGGTGAGGAGACAGAGAGGTGACCTTGGGAGAGATGGTGATTTTGGTAACAATAATGCACCCTATGGAAATCTCGTGCTCCAGAGGACCAGACAGAGGGAAGGACTCAGAGGACACTGAGAGAGAATAGCGCCTTCTTTGAGTGTCACTGTGCTTCCCAGTTTCCTGGACACGAGATTGGCTCTACTCCACTTTTATTTGGAAGTCCATAATTTTGACATTTATTTTCTACACTTCGCAATGTGCACTCCCAGACATAGAAACGAATGAAGCGAATAGATTTGTTTTTCCATTCTGTATTGAGTGATAGTCAACTCTTGTCTCTGGTGTGTGATTGGAATACGCCTCGGTCCCTCAGGTGACATACTCCTGGCTTTCCAGGCAACCAGAGCTCTTGAACTTGCTTTGTGATTGTCCACTCTGCACCTTCCTTCCTGATTTTTTCCTGATTGGGCTACCTTCCCATCTCTCCATCCAGCCTCTGTGTGCCTGAGTCTGTGTTCCCTAGAGTCCTTGAGGGTCAGCCCGTTTCACTTATTATATCACCCTGTCCTGTGACCTTTTCTTACCCAACTTCCTCTCCCCTGCTATCACAACAAAAAATCAAGTTTTAGCGTTATTCACCATTCCCACTCAATGCTCACACCTTCCTGATGTGCCTAGAGAGCTTGTGACTTACAGTACCTATCAACCAGTATCATCCACACATTCAATAGTGCATCCCTAGCATCCGAGCACCAAGTGCCCCCAACACACCTTAAGCAGACACACATTCCCATATGGTAGAGTAATAAAACTAAGACAGGCTCAAACCCCAGGGCAGACACTGAGGAGATGAACTGCTCGCCAAAACCAAGTAAACAATACTAATGAAAGCACAAATCCCAAAAAGCAGTTCCTGGCAGTTTAGCTGAACTAAAATGAATTCTTGTAAAACAAAATATGTTCTACTTTCTAGAGCTTGGTCAGAATCTTTATTTTTATAATAAAAAAGCCCGTTTGTACTTGCACTTCCAAGTCCATTGATTTTAAGAGCATTTTATATTAAAAATAGTCTCTCCTCAGTCAATACAGAGTGAGTTTTATAGTATGCCTGAGATGTTTTTAGAGTTTTTTTTTAGCATTATTAAACTTCCTTCAGCATCAGAAGGTTAGATTGTTATTACAATGGTGGTCCATTGTTGGGAGCTTCCTATACTGACTTATGTGTGTTAAAAGGCAATTATCTATAGCCTGGTGTGGTGGTGCACAACTATAATCCCAGCAGCTCAGGAGGCTGAAATGGGAGGATTGAGAGTTCAAAGCCAGCCTCAGCAAAAGTGAAATGATAAGCAACTCAGTGAGACCCTGTCTCTAAATAAATATAAAATAGGGCTGGGATGTGCCTCAGTAGTTTAGTGCCCCTGAGTTCAATCCCTGGTAAACCCTTCATCCCCCAAAAAGGCAATTATCTGTGAGGTTGCAAAACCCCATATTTAACCCCTTCTTTAGTCCACAAGCACTGACTTATGATTCAAGTATAGACCTAGCTTAGAAGGAAGTTCTGAAGATCCAGGAGATCTGAAACCGTGCTATGTTGGGGGCCATTACCTCTGAGGGGCTTGTGTCACTGTGTTTGAGATTGAAAGCCACACCTACAAAATTTTGTGCTTTTAGATGCTGCATGATTTATCTAGGTTATGGGTTAACTGGGGTTGCCGTGATGTATAATGGGCAAAAAACAGCCGATTGCTGATGTTTATCTTTTGGTCTTAAAATTTTCATGTCTTTCCAGTTGCTCTCTACCTCCAACTAGGACACTAGGAATTAGGCAGAAGGTTGAGGTCAAAAAGTTAGAGATGGAAGTTCAAAGGGCTTTTAGTGAAGGAAGTGTATGTGTTAGTTGGGTAGGCTAGCTGCTCTAACAAAGATCCCCAGACCTGGCTGGCTTCATAGGGATTAAAGCTCTTTCCAAGGATCCAAGGATAACATCCAGGGGCTCACGGGCTTGGATGCGGAAAGATGACAAGCCCATTTCCATTCAGACTGACTAAAAGCAGACACTGTTTTCCCTTCCATATGTGATTTGTTGCCAGGTAGCAAAGAAATGTTTGCTCCTGGCTTATAATGTATGTAACTAAGAGAGATGGGAGCAAGATATCTATGAAGGAATTAAAAGAGAGAGGCAGACAGGTAGTCCAAGTTGGTTGCTGATCCCTGGGGACCAGGATGAGAGGGGGAAATGCTGCTGAAGGAAGGCATGCTGGACATAAGTGGTACACTTGATGCCCAAGTAACAAGATGGAAGACAGAATTCAAAGTCAAGAGTGGAAGGCAGAGTCTCTGGGCTGCGGGAACACTTTGCAGATTTTATAAGAAGTGGCCAGTAGCCTTGGACAGAGGTAGAGAGTTCTAGTTCAAGGTGGGAAGGTTACCGTGTGATGACCAGGTGGGTCACATCCACTTCACCGCAGGGTTGTTGTGAAGACAGGATTTGCTGAGTGGGAGGGAGGAAGAAACAGATCTCTTCTTTCCCATGTATATCCAGCAATTTTCTGAGTCTCTGGTTATTGTCTATTCTAAACTGTGCTCACTAAGGTAACAAAGGAATTCAGTCTTCCATCTTTGAGCCTTTCAGCTTGTGGTCCACACTGCACTGCGAGTGATCCTTCAGAACGTACGCCAGCAGGCCACATCGGGGCTCCGACGCTTCAGTGGCTGCCATGCTGGGCTGAACGGGAGGCATAGAGCTCCCCCTGGCACACTCTTTTCTCCTTCCCTGCCATTATCCTGCCCTTATTTTCTACTGCTCCCTCCTTTGCTCTGTCCATCTCAGTCCTACCAGTGGTATTTCCATTCCTAGGACAGGCCCAGGGTGCTCTCAAGACAACACCCTTCAGTCACTCTTGTTTCTTCTGCCTGGGAGGGTATTCCTTTTTGGTCAACTTCCTTACCACATGGAAAAGAACTGGCTGTGGCTTCTGAATTGAGTCTCTGTGTCCAACACCCACAAAGAGCTGAGTGAACCCTGCCAATCCCACTCACTGAACTGCACAGCGACCTTCCCCCAGTCAAGCCTTCAGATGAGCCTGCAGACCCTGAGCCCAAATCTTGATGACGACTTCCTGCAAGACCACGGAGCCTCAGAGAATCCAGTTGAGTCATTCCAAATATCTTACAGCAATTGTGAATGCATGTTAGTTAAATACCCTAATTCTAGAATAATCTGCTAATGCAGCAGGCGATTACAATAAAATAGACTTTGAATGCCGAAGAAAGACAGGCTGGACCTAAGTGATACACTTTGTGCCCAAACGCTGGGAATTCACAGTGGCATGTGGGGCTTTGCTAGTGCTGGTTGGGAGGAGCTCATGAGATATCCAAAGCCCTTGAGAAGAAACGATCTTCGGATAGGATTCACAAAGACTGCCATCAAAATATTTCTTATACTTTTTGGAGTGATAGTGTTGGGAGAGGGGAGTGAGGAGAGAGAGAGGCTGGAGAATGAGAGCATAGTAATGGAGCTGCCATGGAGGAGGAAGAGATTTTAGGATGTGTTTTGTCCATCATTTTCATGACAGCTATTTTTTGCACCAAAACTGCTGCTGTGTCAGTAATTTATATTGGGTAAGGGGCCTTTTTCCACGAGGAGGGCAATTCTAGGATCCTTGGGCTACAAACTCCCCCGGACCCCACCTGCTTCTCCTTCCATCATAAGCTCTAAGCTTAGTGGGCTGCCTCTGCAGACCTCTGCTGGGCTCCTGGACACCTCCCTCTTTCACCCGCTGGTTGGGGCTGTAATTGGCTGTGAGATCTAGTGAATGAAATCTTGAGCCCGCTGAGTCCATCAAGTGATTTAAAACCCTTTGCTTCAGGTCTGTTCGAACTGTCAGCAGTTACTATGTCCACTGTAGTCACTTCCTGCACTAGTGAACTCAATGCCTTTAAGCAGCCCCTCCCCATCCTCTCCACTTTGCTTTGTGGGAAATCTGAGGCCATCAGCCCAATCCAAGAAAATCTCGATTTGCCAAGCCTGATCTTTGTTTCTAGCCCTTATTTTCTGTTGGAAGCCCTTCTAATATTTTAATAGAGAAATGTGTTTCATTAACTCTTGGGGAAAGAGCGGGGGCCTCTTTTCCTGTGCTGAATTATAGACTATTAGAAGCATTTCAGTCAATTTGATGCCAAATGTTTTTGTTCTCCAGAATTTTCCTATTTGTCATTTGGCACTCTTATTTTTCAACAGTGCTCCAGAGAATTTCCTTGTTTTTATATTCTCATACTTTTGTATGATGGAGATGGACGGGAAAGTTGAACATTTTCTCAATTTGTCGTCTTAAAACCCATCTCAATGGGTTCTGTGAGGTTAGGAACATGTCATTGGAATCTTGTGGTTGGACAATTGTGATTTGAGTCAAAGTCCCAAATAAAACCCTCTTTCCACTCTGCCCAGAGAGCTTCGGGTTAGACAGACTCCCAGGCCCCACTTGCTGTGCATGGAACATGGAAATAATAGGAATAAGTGCTTCTTGGGTTTTCATTCACAGTGAGTGAACTCATCTTTTCCAAGGCCCTTAGCACAGTGCTTGGGAGGCCATGAGTGGCAGCTGAAAGGACTTTTGAATGACCATTTTGAAGTCATGCAGTGGGGAAGTTGACAGGAACATGTTCTCTGCTGCTCTGAAGGAAGAGTTCGAGGTCCCATGTCCTAGAGGGATTCCTGGGCCAGGGTTTGCTCTGCCTCTTTGCACCTGGGGCATCTGCAGCAGATCAAAGCTTTAATTTCTCTTCTTTCTTTCTTTTCCTCTCTCTTTCTCTTCTTCCTTTTTTTCTTCTTCTTTCTTTCTTTCTTTCTTTCTTTCTTTCTTTCTTTCTTTCTTTCTTTCTTTCTTTATTTTAGGCTGCCATAACCTCAAGTTTACATTTTCCTTATGTTTAGTATTCTCAGTACAAATAAAATTTCTCACCACCCCCCCAAATTTCCCATGCCAAGAGATGTAGTAGAATTGTGTGCCATTAAAAGGATCGATGTGCCTAGGGTGAACACAGCATCCTGAAGGGCCAGGCTGGGTCAGGTAGACCTGGGCACCAGAGGCAGTCCTATGTGGACCACCTGGAATATTATTAGGACAGGTAGTTTTTCTAAGGAAAATCAGAGTTTTGAGCAGTAGAAACAACAGGTCCCCACTACATGCACACTTTTATTTTTGTGGTGGCCCCTGAAGTTGGACGGCACCTGACTTCCTTCTTTAGCACCTTGGAGTGCCCTCAGTGTAAGAACCCTATGCCAATCATGCATGTGGAAGCTGAGTTCAGATGCTGTGGACAGGGGTCTTGTGGGCAGTGTCTTCCTGCAGTTGTCCTTCCTTTGGTTCATCCCAATCCTATAGTTTTCAATATTCCCTGGTGACCTTCTCTGTGACTTCCAATGGGAGCGAATACAGCTTGTAAACCTTCACACATCAGTTTGAACTGATTCGCCCATGAAGCAATGCATATGTCATCCAGCTGACTTGTCCATTTCCCAGCACAAACATATCTCAAAAAGAACATGTAGGTGATAGATATGCATGATTTTTGTCAATTAAAAAATAAATTTAAAGACCAGGTAGGGAAAAAAACCCCCACACCATTAATTTTATTAATTGATCTTAAACAGTGGTATAGATTTGCCAGGTGTCCTTATTTTGAGATTCGACGTATTCTGTAATAAACTATTTTTCCTTAAAGCAAGATCACAACTTCAGTTGTTATTGAGGTTACTGAGGATTTGTAAGAGCAAAACTATGTAACTGGCAGAGAGAATAATGCTTATCTTTGTGTTTGTTAGGAAGGACTTCATGCTTTACAAATTGCAACATCTGTGTAACATCTGTGAGTCCTAGGGAGCTCAGAAGGGATTTGAAATTAAACTATACACAAGAGCGTCTCTGTCACTTAGCTTATGACATTGGGAAAACTTCAGTGAACACTTGATGAGTCTCATCTTTAAAAGCAAAATGTCACTCTGGTCATATGGAGTCTCTGCCATAAAACTAAAATAATCTCAAAATCCATTGCTAGAAGTAGGATCATATTCTCTGGATTGAGAGAGACTAAAAACAAGTGTTTGGTAGCATTTAGTTCCTTCGACCTTCATAAGATTTGTGACCCTCTCCTATTTCTTCTATAAACTCCTACAAAACTTTTGTTGTTTAGAAGGTTTAATGAGCCAGATTCTGGACCCTGGGCCAATAGTTTATTGTGGACTCTTTTATCATTTTGATTTTCTCAGTATTCCCTCAAAATTTTAGAAGTGAATACAAAATATTTTTTTAGGTGAAGAATTAAGATCTAATAATATCTTTAGAAAGTATTTGAACCTTCACTGAAATTGGGTCTCACAGAATCTCAGTCATGCCGGAAGAACACCATATCACAAGGGCGAAGAAGCAGCAGGTGGCTCTCTCAGGCCAAGTACATACATGTGTGTTATTTTATTTTATGTGCACAGATATTTTACGTGCACATTAGAATCTGTAATTGTGGTAAAATGCATGTGACATGAACCTGAACACTTCTACAGTTTCTGAGTGCACAGTTCAGTGTGACCAAGCAAATTCACATTCGTGAGCACTCCATTGCCAGAACATTTTTCACCTTGTAGTACTGAAACTCTGAGCCATTGAATACTCATTCTGCATTTCCCCTTCCTCCATCCCAAAGTGGAGGAGATCTGAAAACCAAGGTCATTTGACCCTGGTTTCTTTCTAGCTTTGTGCTTGTGGATAAATCTCATAGCCCTGCCAGGCCTTGGCTTCCTCTCTCATCCTGCTCACCTACTGGGTTGTTGTGAGACTCCAGTGAAATGCTGCAGGTAGGAGCTCTTGTGAACCAAGACATTCTTTTTTTAAAAATTTACTTTTTGTTGGTGCATTATAATTATCCGTACTACTGAGATGCATTGTTACATAGTCACACATGCGCTTAACTATGATATTCTTCACACATGGTGTCTGTAGAAACAGAAAGCCAGATGTTGTCACGTGCAATGTTTGAAGTGGACCAAACAATGGGCCTGTCTAATGCGATCAAAATGTCTCACTGTCAGACAGATCCTTGCCTGCTCAGTGTCTGGCGTGTTCCTGCGGAAGCAGAGATTCCAGATAATGCTTAATGTTTTTTACAGGAGAGTGAATCAATGCCGTGAGGTTGGGATCTAAAAATGTCCCCCAAAGAGCTCATGCGTTAGGCAACCGGGAATGTTCAGCGGTGAAATGATTAGATCATGAGAGGCTGTCATCTCACCAGTGGATGAATCCGTTTGATGGATTAATCATTGGAGTGGATTACTGGGTGGTAATAGTAAGCAGGTGGGGGGTGGCTGGAGGAAGGATGTCACTGGGGATGTGGCCTGGACTATATCTGTCCATGGCCCCTTTCTCTCTCTCTTTTTGCTTCCTGGCTGCCATGGGCTGAGAACTTTCTTCTGCCATGATGTTCCTGCTCTCTTGGACCCAGAGCAATGGAGTTGACTGACCATGAACTGAACCTCTGAAATCATGAACCCTAAATAAACTTTTCCTCCTCTAAGTTGTTCTTGTCAGGTATTTGGGTCACAGTGATGCAAAGATGACCAAGACAAATGCCTACTATTAAAGAGTATTTACAACAGTGTTGTTCAAGATGAGTAGCCTAATGAAGATTGCAAGTAATTAGCCCAGCTAGCAGACCATGTTGGCCTAATATCAACCCCTGTTCTCCCTAGGACCCCAGATTGCCTCGGTACCACCAAACACCCCGTGAACGGAAAACTCACCCTTTTCCTCAATTTCTTCATAATTTAACTAGGAAGGGAAGCTATGGATATTTAGTGAGAACCAAAACAATCCAGAACAACATATAATGAAATGCCACATTAACTACCAACAGGTGTGCCACCAATGACAATTTAAGGAAGATTCCATGGTGAGCTAGGGATAGCTGATGAAGCCTGAGGTTAGACATTGAAGTCAAGTGCACATACCAACCACTCACAAAACATTGGGTGGGGGAAAGATAATCTAGTTAAGGAGTAGTCACATATCCTAAAAGTTAATAGCAATTCTTTTTTATTGGGGGTGGGTCCCAGGGATTGAACTCAGGGATACTCAACCACTGAGCCACATCCCCAGCCCTGTTTCGTAATTTATTTAGAGACAGGGTCTCACTGAGTTGCTTAGCACCTTGCTGTTGCTGAGGCTGGCTTTGAACTCGCCATCCTCCTGCCTCAGCCACCAGAGCTGCTGGGATTACAGGCGTGTGCCACCATTCCTGGCAAAGATGATAGCAATTCTGCAGTAATATTTGAGGACCTTTTTTTTTCTGGGTCTACAATAAAGCTAAAGAAAACAGCATGGTTCTTGCATCAATGAGATTCTGATCCAGGTAGGGAAAGAAGAATCTTTAGGAAACAATCAGGACCTCAAGGTATATGTTTCTTGGATGCATGAAGTCCATTCCCCCTGCCCCCCTTCCCTTTTCATCTTGTCTTTTCTGCAATACTGGGAAAACACCCAGGGCCTCACCCATGCTAGGCAAAAGTGCTCTCTTACTGAGCTACATCCCAGTTCCCAAGTCCCCATCTTAACTGTCTCCTCATAAAAGACATCTGGTCCTAGAACTCCTTTTTTTTTTAAAGATAGCTAATATAAACTATGACAACAACATGCTTGAATGAAGTGTGAGCGTGGACTTGAGGAGTCTGAAGGATCTTGCTATGTGACGTGTGATGTACCATCTCCCCTAACATCTGCCATGTTCTTGGGCAGTCTGGGGGTTGAACTGTTCCTCCTGGTCACTGAGGCTGCGGTTGCACCCTATGCTGAAGGGAGCCTCCAAATCACAGTGGCTAGCAGGCGACCACACTGCAGGGCACACATGTACAGGAGTCAGTGACTGAAGACTGTGATTGAACAACTCATGATTGGTACATCAGGAAGAGCCCTGGCTGTCAAGGGTGAGTGGCATAAGCTCAGAGGGTGTTGACACTGGGAATGTCGGTCACGTATGGCGTGGAATAAAAAGTAACAGCAATAATAGACATTTTCCCCTGAGGCTGCTCCAGTGAACCCTGGTCACAAGACCCAGCTGCCAGTTCAGACCTGATTATATTACTTCCTGTAGCACGTTTTCACTTCACCTTCATATCCTGATAGTAGAACATCTAGAACATATTTTCTTACTCTCAAAGCAAACTTTTCTTAAAGTTAATTTTGAAGGAAAATGAGATGATCTTTTTGTTCAGCTGCCCTGCTGAATGAGAACGACATACATTTTGAATTTTCTTACTTCCGACTTGCCAAACTGGCTGGAGATGTGGGTTTATTTCTCACTCCAGAAGCAAAAAAAATTTTTTTTTTCTGGTACTGGAGATTGAACCCAGGACATTCCACCACTGAGTCACATCCCCAGCCCTATTTTGTATTTATTTAGAGACAGGGTCTCACTGAATTGCTTAGGGCCTCGCTAAGTTGCTGAGGCTGGCTTTGAACTCACGATCCTCCTGCCTCAGCCTCCTAAGTGCTGGGATAACAGGTGTGAGCCACCGTGCCCAGCTAAGAAGCAAAATATTACCAAGAGGGTTTGACTCCTCCAATGTCTTCAGCCAGTGTTTGAGATTTTTCCAGAGCTTCAGGAAGTCAACAAATGAGAAGGGTCACTGGTACCTAATTTGTTGAGGATGACCACAACCCTAACTTGCCACCTTAACAAGGAGATGAACAAAATACTGATTCAAGCAACATGAATTAAAGCACATGTTATCTCCTCCTTTCCAATGAACTCAGCAATTTAGGACTCAGTCCTAAGAGGAGACTACTCTTCATTGTTTATCATTAACCAGGTGTCAGAGGCATACTAGTTCATTAATTTCTTGCAATATGTAGATAATCTTTAACCCATACTTAATTTTTGAATGCAATAAGAAAGTGACAGAAAGCATAGGCCAAAACAATTAAAACCAAAAGAAATAGTATAACCTTTGATCATGCTAATGTGATCACTCAGTACTCCAGACGCCAAATTTTTCCAAAATAAATGGGAAGCCCAAATTCTTGATGAAGAGAACACCATACTTATCATGTTGGTGTGGATGTAGATCAAAGTTTTAGTGAAAAAAAAAAATGAAGAAAATACTCAAAATTTACCTCAGGAAGCTCAAAATCAGTTCCTTTATGGATTCAAGTTAATATTTCTACCTTTAGGAAAACCAATTATTAAACCTATTCCTTGCCAAATTACATGATGGTATGAATTGTATTCATTAGGGACTCTACACTGTTTTAATTCTAACCAACTTTTAGTATCAAAATTGAGACAAGTACTAACCAAAGTGCCTGTATTTGAATAGGGCGCCATGTTTGTACAGGAAGAGCATGGAGGACTTTTAGGTCAGTGACACTTCCCTGTGTGGTAAACATCAATATGAATTTGTCCTAACTCATGGAATGTACAACTCACGGTGAACTCTGATGTAAACTATGGACTTCTGGTAATAATGATGTGCTAACGTAAGTTTGTCAGTTGTGACAATTGTACCCTTCTGGTGGGTGACGTTGGTCATGGGAGGGGCTGTGCATGAGTGAGAGCAGAGGCTGTTGGGAAATCTCTGCCTTTCTACTCAGATTCACAAACCTAAATCTGCACCGTGGAGGTCAGACTGCTCTGCTCCGAGTTACCCCATGGGTACAGAACAGATGTTTTCAGTCTGTTATCTCTGTTACTCCACTTTTCTTAAAGCAGTAATTTGCCATAAGTTACTCCATTTTGAGCCTAATTGCTGAAATGACTCTACACCTTGTTTATGCAAGTGAACAACCACCATCTTCCTGGCACCACCATCAGGCATAAAACGATAAATTCATTGTGCTAGGAAAAGTGACCACCTGTGCGTTAATTGAAAAGATTAGAAGCCTTGATTGATGTTATGGTTTGGAGGTGAGGTGTCCCCCAAAAGCTCACGTGTGAGACAGTGCAAGAAGGTTCAGAGGAGAAATGATTGGGTTGTGAGAGTCTTGTCTTAACTCGATCAGTGATATAATCCCCTGGTGGGATTGAGTGGTAATTGAAGTGGTAGGGTGTGGCTGGAGGAGATGGAATTGGGGTGTGGCCTTGGGGTATATATTTTGTATCTGGAGAGTGGAGACTCTCTGTCTCTGCTTCCTGATGATGCAAGCTGATTCCCTCTGCCACCCTCTTCCACCATGATGTTCTGCCTCACCTTGAGCCCTGAGGAATGGACCTGGCCTTCTATGGGCTAAGACCTCTGAAACCATGAGCCCTCAAATAAACCTTTCCTCCTCTATAACTGTGCTGGTCAGATCCTTTAGTCACAGCAGCCCAAATACTGACTAAAACAGATGCATATGTGTATCAAACTCATATTGGAAAAACCAGGCGTGTGAGTTTATCAAACACACCAGACCACCAAATGAAGCAACCCCTTCACTTGAGACCCATAAAAGGAGGGACACCCTGATCTTGTCACCTGGTCACTTGTCATGAGCCTTGCATGGGAAAAGCACCACAGCGACAAACCTCCAGACCTGTCCTTGGCTGTAGCAGACTGTGGTTTTCTCCTGCTTGTGATGACCACGCAAGTCCCACTCCAAGCTGGCTGACATCTCAAACTGACCCTCCAAGTTGACACTGTGAAACTGCCATCCATCCAGGCCTTGAACTAGAATGAAATGAAGATTGGAATAATAATAAAAAAAAACTGTGATTGCCCATCTTAGGACGACCAGGTGACCCACAAGTATTCAGTGAGTTTGAACTGATGAAAGTGGTAGAGTCTGAATTTATTGTTATTTAATAATTCTGACATTGTGGAGAGACACAAATGTGTTTGATCTAGGTCAATGATGTAACCTGCTGAGGACATGTATTGGAAATTAAAGTCTATTAAAACAAAATAAAACAACCATGACAACAAAACTCCCACTTCAGATCCTACTCCACTGCTAGTTTAGAGGTCACCCTCTACTGGGTCTCCCTAGCACATTTCTCTTTCTCCTATATATTCCAGTGGGCGCCATGTTTAAATCTGTGCCCAATGTATTGCTTGAGTCCTTTAGGCATGAAGAATTCCAATAATGGGAAATTCTCTGGGAATTTGCACTCTTAGTTCGAAGGCAGAAATGGACACACCACAGATGTGGGGAACCACTGGGGATTCCAGAGCCAGAGATATTGGCAGGCATAGATGGGTAATGCACCAGGTCGACATGCCCAGACAAGAAGCGATGGTGTGTAAACTGCCTCTTCAGAGAAGTCAGGGCTGGATCACCCCTGAGCAACCCTCAGTAAGTCCTGACTTAGCTAATGGGAGGGAGAATCAGGCTGGGGAGAGAATAGAGGAGAAAGCCCAATGACTTCAAGGGGGAAGAATGTCCCGCTAATGAAGCAGAGGCAATGCACCAATGTGGACCATAGATGTTGTGCACTTTCTAAGCTTTACCAAATGAGGCGAAAAGCTTGCAGGCTGACGTGTTCAGGATTAACCTGTTAGAAACAGAGCTGCAGAGCCAGCACCTCCTCCACCTCAATCTTGTTTGACTACCATTGCCCTCTTTTCCTGAACACTCCACAGCCCTCTGGCATGGGCACCCTGGTTCAAGGAAGGTATTGAGGAGGGTCAGCTGTCCAAAACTAAAGTCCTGTTACTTGGCTCTCACCCCTGGTCCTCCAAGTGCCCACCCTGCTGCCCGTGGTGCTCTGTCCCACTCTCACCTCTTCCTGTAGTCTTGTCCAATCTGCATTTTGGGGCAGGTTTCCCTTCTCAATGTGCTTATGCTAAGTTTTTTTTATTCCTTAGGAATTCCTCAAAGCTTCTGGTCCATCAATCATCTCCTTTTTATCATGCTTTTCTTACATTTGTTTTCCTGTCTTGTCTATAATTTCTGAGGACTTGGAGTGGGAGAGAAGGAGGTATTGGTCTTAAAACAGAGATCTCCCAGTGAAGACTGAGACCCAAGCTCCAAGCAAACCAGGCATCAGTATCTCTCTCTTCCTCCATCCCCCCTCCCACAGGACTCACTGCCTTCTAGTGTATTTGACCATCACATAATCCATCACTCCGAGGCACCCACACCCACTGGAGCCCTTCATTCAAACTGTTCTCTTCCTTTCTGCATCAGACATTGCGAGCAACCCCAGACGGTTGCACACCATTAAGAATTCCACCCTGTTGCACCGTGGCTTTCTCATGTCAACCTCCAGGGCAGGGGTCCTTCACTGGGAAGCAGGCCACAAGTTTCCCATTTTCCTTCTTTACTCCCCAATGGCCCTGCACAGACTTTACTGAACAATTGGGATAAACAAGGGAAAGAGTCCAAGGCTCCATTAGTCTCCTGAGTGTATGTGAGAGGTCACCTTCAAGTCACCACAGCACAGAGTGGTGGAAACCAGATTTTCTACATGCCAAAGTCTCAAGAAAAAGTGAAAGGATAGAATGCTCTTCATTTTAATTGCTTTCTCAAATGACAATTGATGTAGGATCCCAGGTGGTTTGTTTTTCTTTCAGCATTTGTCAAAGATTTTTTTAGTAGTTCAGATCTGAATCTTCTTATCCTGATTCAGAAAATTAGGCATAAGTGGTTCTTCATGACATGAGGCCTTCGTTTCCAGTGAGAAGAGGTTAAACACAAAGAGCATTTTGAAGATTTTCTTTTATTTGTCTCTAATATTGACTTGAATTTTTCAGGTTCCCCTTTTAACCTTAAAAAGCTTCACTTAGCAAAGTATATGAGATATAAAACATTCCTTGTTGAAGGAAGCGTTTGATGTTCGCTTAAAAAAAAAAAAATTTACATGGTACAAACTTGGACTTGAAAAAAGAAGAGAGAAAAGTCCCAGAGTACAGCTTGATAGAAACTTGGACTCGAATAGAGTTTTTGATGATTCTGAAGAGTCTCAACTCTGTACCGTTGCCATCAGTAAGGAGGTGGCTCAGGTCTAGGACAGGTGGCCTTTGATTTTGTCAACATGTAGGAAGTTATTTGAAATCTTGGGGATTGTTTCAACTGTAATGAAATGGATAGAGCCAGCTACTCCCTGAGGTCCCTTGGTCATCACATCTGGGAGCTGTCAGTTTACCTAAGGGACCCACCATCCCTAGAGTCCATTGTAAAAATACTACAAAGATATTAAGGTATAAGGTTTCTGAGATAAAGAGCCTGTGTTGAGTGATTTTGTTTTGGTCTAGCATACTTTATTTGGGCATGAAAAAAAATCTTATATGGCATTGAAATATTTAAGATATATAGTAAATGGTGAGTATCGAGAGGGTATGAGAATTCAGCAATAGTCTCTCTCTCTCACACACACACACACACACACACACATATGCACAACACAAGGAACAGTGCAAAATTCCTGTGATAAAGCTAATCCTCTCTGTTTGTCCCTGGATGCTTCTCTCTGGTCACAAAGGCGTCCATAGCTGAGAATCTTCCAGATGTTTCCTCCTGTGGGGTTGCATCTTTTAAGGGTCGTGTTCCTCCCGTGATGAGTCATCCTTCTCCATTCCCTGAAATATTATTTGCTCAAAATAAGCCATATTTTTTTTTCTAATCCTCCTGCAACCCTTCTTAAATTAAGCAAAACTGGGCAATTTATACATTTTAAGCCTCAGTGTGGCGATAGAGTCAGGCTGTCCACTGAAGAAGCCCAATGGACCAGTCCTCCTTCTTGTCCTCCACTGGCAACTTGGGATGACAGGTTACTCAGCCCAATCTGGACTCTGGTCCTACTTGAGTCTTGAACCATGGGAAGTGAGGCCAGGATCGCAGGATAGTTGAGACGATTTCCATGGTGGCCGTGTTGAGAATCCTCTGTCAGAGGCAGCACTGGGAATTCAGTGGCTGTGTCCAATGCTGCTGGCACCAGCCATCCTGCAATCCCGAAGCAGAGTGTCCCTGAGGGTGGCATTAGCTCTGTTATCCTACCATTGGATTTTTTCGGAGTCCTGACCATATTCTGAGACTAGGTCTTTAGCTTTTCCAGATTTTCTGTGAACTTCCCAATATTTTTATAGGAAACCCTTTAACCTTGACCAAATTTGACTTCTGCTACTTCAATACAGGCTCTTATATTCTCTATAAAACCATTTCTTGCAGCTTTGGCCTGTGACTGAGATCCTTCTCAAGTTTCTGGTGGTGACCCAAAGGTTTGTGCATGTGCATCCATGGATCATGATATAGAAGAGCTGACTTATCTCCCCAGAAACCTGGCAGAAGGAAAGGAGATCAAATACCCCAGAATAAATGACCTTCACCCAGGTCCTTTTTCTATGAATGGCACACTTTTGCTCAAAGGTCATTCAGGAAGGCAGAGAGGGTGTGTGCCCACAGACTCTTGCAGTGGCCATCTCTGACCACAAACTCTTCCGATTTGAACACTCCCATACCTTTCTCTTCTCAGTGGGCACGTTTCCCCACCATAAGCAGTCCCAGTTTCCTCTCTGAAGAGTGACACCCATGTGCTGTCTTGTCCCATGAGTCTGTATTCACACGTGTTTTGTGGAACATGCCCATCACGTTCCTACCGTAACTCCTGCTGCTTATGTGCCTATGTTTTAGAATAAGTGGTTCTGTCCCCAAGTGTCCTGATCCACATGAAAACCAAGGTTGTGATCCAACCCCTTCCCCACTTTTCCCCTTACTTTACTCTAGCATCTGCATATGAGACAGAACATATGACCCTTAACTTTCTGGGTCTTGCTTATTTTACTTAGCATGATGGTCTCCAGTTCTATCCAGGAAATGTCATAATTTCAATCTTCTTTATGGCTAAGTAAAATTCCATTGTGTGTGTGTGTGTGTGTGTGTGTGTGTGTGTATGTATATATATATATGTGTCACATTTTATTTATCCATTCATCTATTGATGAATATCTGGGCTGATTCTATAACTTGGCTAGTATGAATTGTGCTGCTATGAACATTGATGTGATTTATCACTATAATATGCCAATTTGAGTTCATTGGGATAAATATCAAGGAGTGAGATAGCTTGGTCATATGGTGGTTCCATTCCTAGTCTTTTGACTAGGAATTGCTTTCAAAAGTCATCGTACTAATCTGCGGTCCCACCAACAACATACGAATGTAACTTTTTCTCCAAATCCTCACCAGCACTGATGATTTGTGTTCTTGATGATGGCCATTCTGGCTGGTGTGAGAGGGAATCTCAGAGTAGTTTGGGTTTGCATTTCCCTGATGATCAGGGATGTTGAACATTTTCCAAATATTTGTTGGCCTTTTGTATTGCCTCTTTTGAGAAGTGTCTGCTTAGTTCTTCTGCCCGTGTATTAATTGTTTTGTTTTGTTGTTAAGTTTTTTGAGTTCTTTTTATATTCTAGATACTAATCCCTCATCAGAGGAGCAAAAGGCAAAGATTTTCTCCCATACTGTGGGCTCTCTCCATGTGCTTGATCATTTCTTTTCTGTGCATGAGCTTTTTTAGTTTGATGCCATCCCATTTATTAATTTAGGGGGAAGATCAGTGGAGTAGAAGAAGGAAATTGAAGGGGAGGAAGGAGGGATAGGAAACGGTGGGCGGGAAATGCAGAATGAATTTGATAAAATCATGCTGTGTATATGCCATAGTGAATTCCACCTTTATGTATATCCGTAAAGCACCGGTTAAAAAAATAAGTAAATAAATAGAAGAAAGACCAATAGAGTGGAAGAAGGGGAACAGGGGGAGGGAGGAAGGGAGGAAAAGAGGAGGCGCTGGAGACTGAAATACAGCAAATTACATTCCATGCATGTATGATTATGTCAAAATGAACTCAAAGACTGTGTATAGCCGTAGTGCACCAATAAAAGTATTTAAAAAAAAAAGAAGAAAACTGAGGTTGTGCTGGAGCAAAGAGACCTTTGGGCAGTGGGTCACTGGACAGGGGAGAGCAGACACAGATCAACACTGTTTCCGTCCAGTCTCCTCAGCATCTTTTTATTGTGGGAAGAGGTCAGACAAGGGTTTGATCAGAGATGACGCTGTAGACACATGGGTCCCGGAAGGTCCCCCCTTGGCTACCTGCACAGTGTAAGTGGAGGAATATACTCAGTATCCCCAGAAAGACTCAGGCCTCTCTTAGCTTTCATCTTGGCCTGTTTTCTTGGGTTTTCCCAGGTGTTCCCAGGTTGGTCAACAGTGAGGTTATTATCTTGGCCTTTCTATGGCTTGTCCACTTCTAGGACCTCTCCAGTTCTGGCTGGTCTGCTTATGCCTTGAATGGATTCCCCAGCTCCAGGGCAGAGCTGAGGGTCTCTGCTGCCGGCCCCAGGGGAGCTCGCCCTCTTCCCACGCGGACTCTCCATGAGGCTTGTGCAGCCTGAGCACAGGGCAGGGCCAAGAGCCTCAGGTTGGTGTGCCCATGCCCCAGATGCAATGGCTCTTTGTTAAGAGGGACACCTTCACAAATTGCCATCTTTGGTTTTTTTCTTTGTACCTGAAATGGTTGCTTTTGAACAATTTTGTCTGGTTTTCTACTTGCTCTCTGTTAAAGGGAAAATACCTGACCCTGTGGTGCTTTCCCCAGAGCTGGTCCTCTGATTGATTTGGGAAATGAGACAAATGAATTCAAGTTCTCATACACGAGTGCTTATTGTTCTTAGAAAAAAATTCAGGTTTTTCTTGGTGGAGTGTCACCGGAGTTATTTTCTTGCCTACCTACAAAGACTAGTTTTCATTTCCCCTCTGTTTTGTGGAATGTTCCAGAGTGATCCATCTCTCTCTCCCCCAGCGGTCCCTAGCGGCTGTGGTATTTTCAAGGGTTTGTTTATTGTGAAATCGGGCTGGCCAGATTAGGCTAATTCCTTTGAGGTAATCTGCAGATGAAAAATTACACTCTCCTCTTTTGCAACCATTTGTAGAAATGGAGTTTTGCTTTCCTTGTGTGTCTAATTGTTTATTCATCTTTTCCCTCTTCTCATGTGTTTTCTAGGTATTTTGTTTTGGCTTCTCTGTTCTTTGACCCTTGTCCTAACAATATGGCTGTATTCTTCTTAATTCGAAGCCATCTTAACTCTCTTTTCCAATACAATAGGGTATGAATAGAAATTGATCAATGTTTCTATCATTTTCTTCTAAAATCCTTGCACATTTAAGATAAAAAGCATGATTATTGTACTGAGCAACTGAAAGCTATTGAATAATCTGCATTATGCTTTCTAAAGCTGGTAGAAAAATCTCAAGGGAACAAATAGTTGAGAAGAAGGAACAATATAGCCCTTAAATCTGTGTTTCTCAGTCTTTTAAAATCTAAGTTTCCTTTAAATAAAAAGATACTCTCACTGTGCTATTGATATCATGTGGAACATGTTAAAAAAATCTTGCCTTAACTTGAGAATAACTTAGTTCTTCAGTTTAATATCTTTGAACCCCAGAGGAGGCAAAGGTTAGAGTTTCAATATCCATTAGAAAACACGCTACCTCTGTTTTAATTTAAAATTATGATTAGAAGCTCAGAGGGGGAAAAAAAAGCTAATAAAAATACCCCCAAAAATAGCTAATATGACTTAGTAGCATCAAAATCCCAAATGCAACATGGATATGTTATTGGAAAGGGCTGAGAACTCACCTCGTTTCCTGCTCAAGAGAAGTGTCAGATTATTAATGCTATAGTCACCTGTTCCCATAACCAAAAGGTAAGGACACAATATTAGACTAAACCCTGAAATTTTAAGAGTATACAGTTGGGTTGAGGATATAGCTCAGTTGGTAGAGTGTTTGCCTTTCATGCACAAGACCTTGAGTTCAATCCCCAGATACACACACACACACACACACACACACACACACACACACAAAGAGTAGATAATTAAGCAGCCTAGTTTAATGGAAGTAAAACTGGAATAAGCATTCTTTTTGAAGTCCTGGTCTTCAGAAGTAACTCACATGGTGGTTTTGAGAGAAGAAATAATGGTATCGTAGTTCTACCTTTACTAGGGATATTTGTGCAAATTGCTCACTAGTCTTTTTTTTTTTAAGGGTGTATGTTGACATATTATATATGCACAGAGTGTTACCCATCCCAGTGAGGATCCCACTCTGTGGTTGTCCATGATGTGGAGAAACACTGGTGGTGCCTTCACACACGAGCACAGGGAAGTTATGTCTGATTCATTTTATAGTCTTAATGGATCCAATTGCTTCACAGATGTTCTTTGCTCCCTTTTATTCAAACTTCTTAAACTGTCATCCATCTGGAACTCCAGCAAGTTTTCATCATGACACAAAATGATGGAAGCTCCACCGCTTCCCCCTCCAGTCAGGCACCCCTTGACATCACCCCGCTCCTCCCAGTCCTCACTTTTCCCTTTTCCTGAATTCCTCACCAACCCTCTCTTCCTGCCCTGCTGGGATTTCTTAAAGGAGACAGTGAAAGGAAAAATGAACCGCAGGGGAGCGACTCAGAAACCAGGCAGAGAAATTCACACACAGAAAATTTATTTGCCAGTTAGGAGCTGACAAAGGCCATCGCCCATCAAGTGAGAGAAGGCAAGGGAGATTTGAGCTCAGGGTGTTTTATAGGGCTGCTCCCTGGAATTGTTCTATATAAGGCTCTGTTATTCTTGGCATACAATGTACGTGTGATATTCCTGGTAAGCTCCTAGGAGAACAAAAGAAGTCTTTTGTTAAGTTGGTAGACAGGTGAGGAAATGTTATCTGTTAAGGATCTCCAGAGGAAGTGTCTCTAAGATGTGGTGAGTGACCTTTGGGTGGAGGAAGTAAGTGTCTCTGAGGTGAGATGAGGGACCTTAGCTTAGAGTTATCTATTAGCCTTTGTTTCTATGTTTGGAAAGGAAATATTTGCATGGGTCAGCGAAGATAAGTAAGATAAGTGTCTCTCTTATGTGTCTTGCAGGTATTAGGACACAAAACTTATAAGCCAGGCTCTTGAACTTATTGACCCACTAAAAAGGTCTTCCTTCTCCTTTTTGAACAGGAGATGTGCAGCAGGGCATTTCAGAGCTTTGTGTCCACATGGACATGGCAGCCTCCCAGTGTTGGTTTGTAAGCCTCTCTGCTATTCAAAAACCCTCTTCAGAGAGAGCAGAGGAAACAGCCCTCCACAAAGGAACCCACGGAGTTTACAATAAGCACAACTTGGACGTGTCCTTGCTTAGACAGCTGCAAACAAATGCACAGCAGCTGTTGTTCACATTTTGCAAAAAAAAAAAAAAAAAAATCCAGCCAAATCTGATATTGGACAGCCACAAATCATGGCGCTGGCCTTCATGCAGATATTGGTCAAGAGGCCTTTGCTTCAGGGCACAGGTCTGAAAATAAGTGCCTCTGGGAACTTTTTGGCTTCCGCTTCTCTCTTCCCCTGGCTCAGTTCTCTAGGTTGAGACAATTATCTCAGGGCGTGTTGATCTTGCCCATCTCCAAGTCAGAACGGGGGAGGGATTAAGTGGTTTGTGCCCCCATCACTCCACCTGCTTCTCCTTCTGTCTTGCTTCTCCTTCTGTCTTGCGTCTCCTGTCTGTCTGCAACGACTCGCCGTATTGTGACTCATCTTTTAGAACTCAGGTTCAAGGAAACTTACCCTTGAAGTTTTCTCTGCTTCAAGCTTCTATTCACTACTAGGAAGAGCTAATAGTCAATCAGTCTGCTTTGCTCCCACTTTGGTTTTGTGCAATTATGTCAGCATGGCGTTGATCATACTCTATTTTCATTCTGGAAGCACAGGAATTATCAAGAAGGTTCAGACTCAGACAGACCTAGATTCAAATTCCAGCTCTGCCAACGATTTGATCCTAGATGAAGTACTCAAACTCTCTATGACACGGATTCTGCATCCATGAAGTGGCAATAATCATCTTTTTGATTGAAGAATGCCTGTAGAAGATCCTTCATTAATGAGTTCTCTTTCCTGGCCTTCTGGATAGTGTCTTATTCTCCTATTCTTGTAGCTGTGTCAAGGCTTGACACATAATGGGATCATAGTATAGATCCATTAAAAAAATCATGCGGTCCCCTCTGTGATACACAGTCTGCACTTGAGAAAAGCAAGTTGCTCACGTCAACTTCATTCTGCCTTCCTAGTCGTTGATTTTGCTGCATTTTCTATTTGAAGGTGAATTTTCCTGTTTTCTCTGGAGCTCAGAAACTCACAGATCATCACTAGGAGGATCAGTCACCATTGTTCAAATGATAGTCAGGTCATTTTTAGCCACGTGGCTTGTTTTGAAATAAGGACATTTGACTGTGATGGTCTTTCATTTGCTCTTTCAGTTTTCCTCCACTGTGTTGAGTACCAATTTCATATCAGTGCATCTGAGAACACAAAGACAAATACGATGTGGTCCTTTACCCTTAAGAAGTGATAGTTTAATGGCGGAGAAATATTAGCCACAGATGATGGCATTTCAAAAAAATCAAAGGGATAAATGACTGAAGTTTATATTTATCATTATCACCATATCATATAAAATATTATTACCTTTTAATTTTTATTTGATACCTAATGATAGATTCGTGGCTCTCATTTTAATAATTGCTTTATAGGTCTTTTTAATGATATGGGTTGGCCAGGACTCAACCTCCTCTCAGTGCACCTGACTATAAATACATTAGTCATTCTTTGTTCTTAACAATTTGAAGAAAGTTATTGCATTTTTACTTGATACTCCCAGAAGAGTATGGCAGGGGAGCAGGGGACTCAAATAATCCAGTAGTTCTCAAATGTCACATGGATCAGAATTATATGGAGTGCTTGCTAAAGGTAGATGGCTGGGTTCCACCTCTGGAGTTACTAACTGAAGAGGATTGACGTGGGCTGCTAGCCTTTTGCATTCCCAGCAAGTTTTCACATATGGTGATCAGCAAAGGCGATCATAAACTTTTTTTGTTGTTGTTTATTTATTTTTTTGCGGTGCTAGGGATTGAACCCAGGGCCTTGTGCTTGCGAGGCAGGCACTCTACCAACTGAGCTATATCCCAGCCCAATCATAAACTTTTCATGTGGGTTCAAGAGCAATTTGAACCAAGCAAGCAGTACACAAAGCACAGAGTTTTCAATTCCCAGGTCCACCGAGGCATCCGTTTTATCAAGAGAATCCAAAATATATTGCTGCCTTAAGTATTTCATTATAAACTTATATATTGTTTATTCAAGAAAAAAATGAATCATGACATGAATCTGAATTTTTTCATATTCTTGATGAAAACCCTGTTGGTGTAAAAACCACCTGCTCTCCAGCACGAAAATATGTGCAGAGCCAGCGAGCCCAACACCAAGGGGGAGTCACTCCATGTGTCGAGGTGCTCCAGCCTCCCCCTACCCAGAATTCTGTGTATTTTTTTTCTCCTACGCAAATCACAGGTTACCTTCAGTTCAAAGTCAAATGCTTTTCCATTCGTAAAAAGCCTCATTAGATAACCTAGATCAAAATGCTTCCTTCCTTTTCCCATTTTTTGAGGGCTGTACTTTTGTAGACAACATGCAATGCGACCTTGGATTGCATATCATTCTGTTATCCTCTGGCTTTAGACTCACTACCTCTGATGAAATTGTGAGCACCCCAAGAAATATCAGGGTTCCTCTCTCTCTACTCTTTTCTGAAATGAATGCTCAGTAAGGGCAGGAGGTAGCTTGATGTTGGGGACCGCCCGAGCTTTCGCAGCAGATGTGGTTGAATTTTGGGTGGGCGAATTATCCTTGATCTTGGCCCATTATATGATCTTTACTGACCTTCTGAACTTTGATCTCTAGATGTAAAAAAGAGAAGAGTCTGGGGCCTGGGATTCTTCCACCATAGCAATGGAACGCGGGGAGGCTGGACACAGGGATTGACCCTACACATGTCTAGAAAGAAGTCAACCTGGACTTCGATATTTTTCTTGGGATTTCAAGTCACATCTTTCTGTGTCACCAAAAGTAAGTTCGATAGGCAAACATTAAGCCAACAAATAGAAATAGGAAACCTCTCTGTTAACAGTCTGTTTTTATCCATGAATTGGAGGTAGTCACAGGAGATAATTAGAATTGGTTTGTAATTAATATATTTAGAAGATGAAGGGTAATAATGAGGCCAGTAGCTAAAGAATTAGTCTAAATACTGGTATGGCAGAATATCCTAGAATGATTAGGTCAGATATCTATACCTTTACCAGCTCATCATCAGCATTAGAAATTATTTTAATAGGATTTCAATGGAATTTGTAAATAGCAGGCCACTAAGAGAGAAAAAACCATGTGAAGTACACAAAATAACAAACATACTTCAAAAAATACATATGATATTTATTTTCCATTTTTCACCTACTTGATCATTTGCTCTGTTATTACATTTATTAGCTTTCTGAAATCAAGTGACAAATGTCCACGGGAGATCAATTACAATCCAGGCATCTCTAAGACTTGTATTTGAAAATATCACAAAAATGGGACAAGGTTGGTTTACAGAAATAAAAAGTGCAGTCTATCCTAATGGCCGGGGTTTGGTTTTCCAGAGTGTGTCCGCACCATAGTGTTACCAGTGGGTGTACTAACTATATCGATCTCAGATATTATGACCAATGATGCCTTATTACTTTGAGCTATAACAAACATACTGAAACCTACTTCTATTTTTAGGAAGATATCAGCTTTTTAAAGTACCAAATATCCAGAGAGTAAATACATGGAATTCTGACTCCAGGTTAGAAAGGCGTGTTTTAAGATTGCAACTCAAAAATATTAAAGAAAATCTGTTTATCATACTCAGAAACTGAAGCAATTGTATAAAAGTAAATATATTTATTCAGCATTATACAGAACAATGGAGCCAGAGTGGCCTGCAGAGAAGCAGAGGCTGGGGCAGGAGGAGGCTCAGTCAGGCCCTCTGTGCTGACCCTGCAGCTCCCAGCACTGGGCCCCCCTCTCCCCACAAGAAGAACCATCTCAGCGTGTATTATATGGTTTCTAAGAATATGACATTGATGCTACAAAAATAAATGTCTCTAGAAAGCAACCACAGGCTCAGCCCTTGTGGCCTAAGGCTCTTCCTGAGGGAGGAGCTTCCACTTCACTGAAGGATGAAGTTCATCATCAAAGTCATCCAGCTCCTGCTCCTTGGAGAGCTCCAGGAAAACCTGCAAGGGAGAGGAGAACAGAGGCCGCTCTCACCGGGCTCCTGCGACTCTGAGTGACGGCAGAGTCTGCTCTGTCACACACTCAGCTTCAGGGGATGGTGCAGTCACTCAAGCTGACCCACCTGCTCCAGCGTGGACTGGGAGAGGCTGTACTCCTCCAGGTCGAAGCTCTGCTTGACTACAGGAGGATGGAGATGCATTAGCGGATCCTGCACTCTTAGGTCTGGATGGTCTTGTAAGTCAACATGTAGTACATATAATGCATTTTTTGACAATTTAAATAGGTGAAGATGATATTTATTCATGTTTTAAATACACCATCCTGTTAAAATTATACTGATACGTTCACTGAGATTTGGGAAATAAATGACTCTTGTTAGGCTAGTAGGCTTTGCAGTTTTTGAAGTCTGGGTTTAAGCAAGAACTCGGGCTGACAAAGCTTCCTACCTGGTGTGCGGGTCAGGGTTCTGCACAGCCAGGAAGATGCGGGAGGGAGACACATTCGGCAAATGTTGCCTTGGATTACAGAGGGGAATATCTGAGGTGTACTAGGGAGTGGCTGTCTACATGGGGCCCGTTCTAAAACCCACTGCGGTGTCCCCTGATTGGACTGAAAACCCTTCTTGTTGATCAAGATGGACTGTGAGGGGCAGTGGGAGTTTGGATACGAGCCCAGCAGAGTGAAAACATGCCAGGTCCAGTCTGAGGCTGGTACTGGGCTCGGTGCCAATCTGGGGAGTGTAGGCAATGGCCGCAGGGCCCAAAGGTTGGGTGCTCAGCTCAGAGAATGGAAAGAAGACTGTTGGCTTGATGACAGATGTGATCAACAGGAGTCACAGGGTCTTCCAAAACCAGGAGGTCGGATTCTCTTCCTTAGGGCAGATGATAAGCAGGCAAAGACGTCATGGGGCAGTGATGATTCAATCAGGACAGAGGGAGAATTCTGATTAGCATGGTTCTGGGTAGCAGAGAATGGGCTACCATGGCCAGGAGGACGTGAACCTCGAAAAACACTGGCCGTGTGATCAGATAAAGCACATATTTAAAATTGAATTTTAAATATATATGCATGCTCCAATAGACAGCATTTTCTTTAAATGCACAGATAATTAAGTTTTGACTTAGGCTGTGCCAATATCTATGCAAAAACACATGGAAAAAAAAAAAAGCCCTGTAAAGCCAAGATGAAAATCACTTCTGACATCCTCTGCCACACACAGATGCAAGGCGCCTTCATCCCCATGATTCTGGGGCTCCTAAAATTCGATTTGAGATTTCAGCTTTTCAATTGAATGCATTAGCTCACATTTCATGTTCCACGGGGATAGATTATTATATCATTCAGAATTATCTGCTTTCCAGGGTCTTATTTCAAAGTCACGGTACTCACGGTTTTCCAGTTTGAAGAAAGCCTGGGCCAGCGGTTGTACATCCTCCACTGGCAACTTATAAACCATCAGAGATGAGTACCTAAGGGAGAGGAGGAGAGACCACCCATAGCAGAGGTAAACTACCTGCCAACATCGCTCTGGTCTGTTCTACCTTTTATAATCATGGTTAAGAATGCTTAATGTTGAGACCCTGCTTAAAATAAAAAATAGAAGGGAGTGGGGAGGTAGCTCAGGGGTAAAGTATCTCTGGTTTCAGTCCCTAGTACCAAAAGAAGAACAAAAGGCTTAACATCATACGGGGTGGGTATCATGTTGGACAGCAGCTCTTTAGAGTTTCTTCTTCTTACTTAACTGAGGATTTATGCCTGTAATTAGCAGCTCCTCACTTCCCCATCCACTCTGTCCCTGGAAATCACCCTTCCACTTTTGGATTTTACAAATTAGACTATTTTAGATACCTCGTAAGTGGAATCATGCAGTATTTGTCTTTACGTGACTGCCTTATTTCATTTAGCATAAGGTCCTCAAGGTTCATCTGTGTTGTCATGTATTGCAAAATTTCCTTTTTTTTAAAGGCTGAGTAGTATTCCATTGTATGTATAAAATACAATCTTTAAAAAATTCCATTCATCTGTTAGTGGACACATATGTTGTTTTTATGTATTAGCTTTTGTAAACAGTGCTGCTTCAGTGCACCCACTGTGGAAATCAGCATGGAGATTCCTCAGAAAACTTGGAATGGAACCATCATTTGACCCAGTTATCTCACTACTTGGCATATCCCCAAAGGACTTACGATCAGCATACGATAGTGACACAGTCACATCAATGTTTACAGCAGCTCAATTCACAATAGCTAAGCTGTGGAACCAAACGAGGTGCCCTTCAACAGATGAATGGATAAAGGAAATGTGGTATATATACACGATGGAATATTACTCAGCCATAAAGAAGAATGAAATTATGGCATTTGCCAGTAAATGGATGGAACTGGAGACTCTCATGCTAAGTAAAATAAGCCAGTCCCCCCAAACCAAAGGCTGACTGTTCTGTCTGATATGTGGATGCTAACATACAATAAGGGGGAGGGAAGAACACAAGTTCACTGGATTACACAAAGGGAAATGAAGTGAAGGGGGCATGGAATTAGGAAAGACAGTTGAATGAACTGGACATCACTTTCCTACATTCATATATGACTACACTACCAGTGTAAATCCACATCATGTGCAACCACAAGAATGGGAAGTTACACTCCATGATGTATGATATGTCAGAATACACTCTTCTGTCGTGTAAATTTAAATACAAAATTTAAAAAACCAAACAGTGCTGCTTCAATGAACGAGGGAATTCAGATCTTTCATTGAGATCTTGATGTTAAATGACTTCTTGTGTATATATACCCGGAAGTAAGATTGTTGGGTCATACAGTAGCTCTGTTTTTACTTTTCCTTTTGCTTTTTTGGGTTTTATTTTGTTTTGGAAGACCCTCCATCCTGTTTTCCACAGTGGCTGCATCAGTGTGTATTTGCACCAATGGTGTGCAAGCCTGATTTCTCCACATCTTTCCCCATGGTTGTGTTTTTTTTTTTTCCCCAATAGTAGCTCTTCCAACATGTATGAGGTGGTCTCTCATGGTGATTTAGATCAGCATTTCCCCGATTACAGTGACTTTGAACATTATTTTTTTTTCATATACTTGTTGCATGTCTTCTTTGGGGAAAGGTCTACTGGAGTGGTTAGCCCAGTAGACCTTTAAAATCAGGTCATTATTATTTTGCTATCAGAATATAGGAGTTTCTTATCAGATGCACAGTTCACAAATAGTCCCCCACCTTGCAGGCTGCCTTTTCATTGTGGATTATTTCCTTTTCTGTACAGAATCTTTATAGTTTAGTTTATTTGTTTGTTTTTTGGTACTGGGGATTGAACCCAGGGGCACTCCACCACTGAGCCACATCCCCAGCCCTTTGTTGTATTTTATTTAGAGACAGGGTCTCACTGAGTTGCTTAGGGCCTCGCTAAGTTGCTGAGGCTGACTTTGAACTCTCGATCCTCCTGCCTCAGCCTCCCAAGTGCTGGGATTACAGGCGTGCGCCACTACGCTCGGCTCTTTTTAGTTTGTTGAAACCCCACTTGTTTACTTTTTGTTGCCAACACTTCTGGTGTCATATCCGTGAACTCAGCCCCAAGACCCATGTCATAGGGTTTTCACTTATATGTTTTTTTCTAGTTTTACAGTTTCAGGTCTTAGGTTTAAGTCTTTAAATGCTCCGAACTGTTCTTGTGTAGGGCATAAAATGATGTCCAGCTTCATTCTTCTGCATGTGAATATCTCGTTTCCCCAAAGCTCTCTGTTGAAGAGAGTGCATTCTTGGCCCCTTTGTTGAAGGCCTGCTGACCATGCCAGCATGGACTTCTTTCCGGACTCTCTGTTCTCTTTCTGTCTGCCTGTCTTTATGCCCGTGTGACAGTGTTTGGATTATCTGGCTCGTTTGGTATCTGGGTCTTTCTTGTGGTAGACAAGAGTCTGCTTGGTGTAAATGAAAGGCCTGGGTAGAGGGTGAACCTCTACCCAGAAGCGGTGGAGGCGATTCACAGGGAGGACTGGAGGGAGGGAACGTGGGACAGTTCTGCGTCCTTGGAGTCCTGCCTGGATGAGCGGGTACACAGCAGAGGTTCTTCCGAGATTTGCAGAACCACCTCCCATCTCACTTTCTAAGCTGAGTGCTTGATCCTTGACTTCCTCCTTCACCTGCATCCTGGCACTGCGCGTCTCTCAGAGTTCCCCAACCAGGGTAGAGATCTGGGCGTGCCTTGCACGCTGCACCCCTCTTCTCCCCGATCAGGCTCATGCGGCATTCCTAACACACAGTAACACCTTCGAGCTTCTGATCGGGAAATCAGGACTTCAGTAAGTAATGTCAGCAATAGTAATTTTCAATAATTTATTTCTCAGGCTGGGCGCAGTGGCTCACGCCTATAATCCCAGCACTTGGGGAGGCTGAGGCAGGAGGATCGCGAGTTCAAAGCCAGCCTCAGCAACTTAGTGAGGCCCTAAGCAAGTCAGTGTAACCTTGTCTCTAAATAAAATACAAAATAGGGCTGGGGATGTGGCTCAGTGGTGGAGTGCCCCTGGGTTCAATCCCCAGTACCAAATAATAATAATAATAATAATAATAATAATAATAATTTATTTCTCAGGTAAATGTCTCTTCAGCATTTGAAAGTCATGAAGATTTAGATTATATTTGGTAGGATAGTATTCCATGTGGTTATAGGGCTCCCTCTCTGGACCTCTGTGATGGATTTCCACTCAGTCGTGGATGCACACTGAGTTATAGCATTGCTTTTATATTTATACTCCACTGTAGAAATATATTTTTCCACCTTGTTATTATGACTTATTTCTTCTTATTTTCTTTTTTTTTCTCCCCTAACTCCTAAATCATTTCTCTTCTGCAGGATATTCTAGGTGTGAAAAACAACCCCAAAATTAACTTTGACTTTGACTTTGGCTGTATGACTTTCCTCAGGATAGTGCCATTATGCAAATCCACATAAAATTCGAAGTATGAATAGCTTTGAAACAAAACAAGTGGATTGACATCCTCATTAGTTTAGTCATGGGACCTAATCTGTCTCCCTGTTAACTTTTTTCCTCTTGATACAGATAATTCATTTATGAAACACCAGACTTTAACAAAACTGTGTGATCTCATTTTTCCTTGGAATAACAGTGTCTGCTTTGAACATCTCCGCAAGGATTCAATAAGAGGACAGAGGTGTGGACAGTACCTGGGACAGGTAGCAGAGGCTCTTACATCAGCTCTTTCTCCTCTAGTTTGCTTCCTACAGTGTCCAAAGAATCACCTTTCCCTGACATTTCCTTTACAGATCGATGTAACTGATAGGGAGAAGAGGAATGTGCAACCTCCTTTACCTTTCCTGCCGAGCAGCCTGGGGGAAGAGCCTCAGGATCTCCGCATGGAGGGTCTCCACCTGTGCGGGGGTCTTCACCTTCATCTCCAGCAGGTAATCTTTGCCGAATTTGCTTTTCAGGTGTTGGATGGAACCGATACACCTGGAGGTCGGAGGAGCATGAGGTCATAAGGGAAAGGAAGAAAAGGTGTCTGGTACAATGTTGAAGACCCTTGATCTGCTGCTGGCCAACTCCAAGGTCCTTATGTTAAGCTACGGTGTCGCAGCACTGGGTCTTCATAGTGACCTCTCCCCATCCACAGACAAAATCTTCCAGACATGCCAAATGTGGCCTCAAGACAGGCTCTCACCTCAGCCGTCCAGACACCATGATGGCCACGCGGTCACACACAGCCTCGGCCTCTGCCATGTAATGGGTGGTCAAGATGGCGCCCCTCTCAGTGTTCCTGATGGTGGCCTGGATGGCTTGCCTATATTGTCAAGAGAGTATGTGTAATTTAGGGGCTCTTCTGATAAGTCAGAAATAGATAGAAAAAAAAAGAAATCTTAACTGGGCCTGAATGTGAATAATTAGCAGAAGAGATTAAGCAAGGGAGGACTCAAGAAGACAGGGAGGAGGGGTGCGGGCCAGCCAGGTGAGAGCTGCTCACTTGGAGAGGGGCATTTATAGAATGCAAGGTTGCACTGAAAGAGAGATGCTCAGTGAGACAGCTCTGCCTGGAAAGGCTGCATTGGAGGACAGTGTCCCAACTTGGTGGGAAGAGAATACATGCAGAGAAAATAGACACGACAGCAAGAGCATTCACAACTTGAGGAGGACTCCTGTTCTCATGCCAAGTGCTGGACACCAGGTGGGTGGCACAAAAATCACCAATCCAACCAGAGCATGCCCTTTAGCCACTTCGGTACCCAGAGTGAGTTCCTTCAGGCCCTCACAATTCTCATTCTTCCTTCCATGAAAAATGATTGTGAAATATTATCAGGGAAAGATATTGTTTCCAATTGCAAAGCATTGGTTTCACTAAGGAAATTGATATACATATATATGCATATATATATATATTTCACATTAAGAAACAATTTAAGGGGCAATTTTTCAAGGAGAGAAACAGTTCACCAACTCCCTCCAAGGTGGTCTGCCTGGCCTCTCTGGGGTAATGCTCCTCACCACATCTGCTGCTGCCCCTCGGGGTCCATCCCAGTGGACGGCTCATCCAGAAGCACCACCGATGGGTTCCCCAGGATGCTCAGCAAGAAGCACAGCTGGAACGAGAGGGGCAGTCTGTCCTGGACCTGTCTGCAGGGTGCACGGAGCAACCTGAGCCCCGTCCCGTACCTTGCGCTTTATTCCCTCTGACAAGGTCTTCACGGGAGCCTTCAGCTGGCCCTGCAGCTGGAGCACATCCACCAACCTGAAGGAAACCAGCAGAACCTCGGTTGGCTCCACAGGGTCAGCTGAGGGGATGGGGGGTGGGGGGCCAGCCAGGGCGAGCGTGGAACAGACCCCAGAGGGGACACAGAGGGGGAGGGGAGGGCATGCCACTGTCTGGATCCCCACCCACAAAGACAATGCCCTTTTGAAAGATATCCAAAGACTTGTTTTACAGTTTAAATTGTAGTGTTTTTGACAAATTGCACAAATGAATTTTTTAATAAGAAAAAAAAATCCATGCTTTGAGAGCTGAGAAAACCAGTTTCCAGGTGCACATCTGCCCAGCAGGACGTGGGTCCTCCCATCCTGAGTGTCCTGTGGAGGCTGTCACTCCCATCCTCTCCCCTGCCCAGACCCAGAACAGGCGTGCTCCCCGAGTACCGTGTAATGGTGACTGCGGCGTCACCTTTCCTCAGCCCCTTCACAGTGGCGAACACCTCCAGGTGTTCCCTGACGGTCAGGTTGGGCCACAGCACATTCTCCTGAGGACAGTACCCCAGGAAGCCAGGGGCATCCCCTCCGCTGCTGCCCTGGAGGAGCACCTGTGGATGGAGGGCAGACTCAGGCCTGCACTCTGAGGTGCTCCCTGGGCAGCTCCTCCACGGCCTTCTCTTTACACACCTGGAGAGGCTCAAGGACCAAATGGAGTTTAATCATTTGCACGGGAGAAAGCCTATCAGTAACTACCTGTCAATCAATGTGTGCACAGCCAGCAACATCATTTGAGTTGAATACCAAAGATCCCACAAATGTGGTACCTGCCATGGTGGCCCCAGGTGATGGCCAAGGTTTCCATCACCGACTGAATGAAGTGCCTTATTTTAATGACTCGCTCTTTAGCTTTGGTCATGGATGAAATGACTCTGGGCGCCTTCTACGTGACAAAGGCTGCTGCCCACTGGGAGGATGGAAGATGGAGTCACTATTGCTCTGTTTTGGAGTTTTCATTCTATTGAGTGAATCAGGTGATAGATAGAATGAGACAGGCCAGAAGGGGTGCTGTGGTGGAAATTTATAAGCCCGGGGTGGAAAATAACAGGGGCAGGGACTTTGGTGTGCTTGATCAGAGAACCTGTCTGCTGAGGAGCTGTTTCAGCAGAAGAGAAGGTGCCAATCAGGGACAAGGCTGCAGGCTGGGGATTTGGGCAGAGCTAAGACTGAGGCCAAAGTCCTGTGAAGGGAGGCAGTTTTTTTTTTTTTTTTTTGGTAGTGAGGATTGAACTCAGGGGCATTCCACCACTGAGCCACATCCCCAGCCCTATTTTGTATTTTATTTTAGAGACAGAGTCTCACTGAGTTGCTTAAGGCCTCACTAAGTTGCTGAGGCTGGCTTTGAACTCGCAATCCTCCTGCCTCAGCCTCCCAAGTGCTGGGATTACAGGCGTGGGCCACCACGCCCAGCTAAGGGAGGCAGTTTGATGTGCTCTTGGACCCGAGGCAGAGGCAGGGGTCCTGGGGCAGAGTGAGCAAGGGACGAGGGACAGAGATGCAGCAGAGGACGTGGCCCTCAGCTCCTGCTGCCACCTGTAAGACAAGAGGAGGTGACCTGCCAGTCCTGGAGCAGAGTGGTCCCTGAAAATACTGAAGCAAGGGAACAAGGTTAAAAGCACCCAGCTGGGTGATCCCGGTAAGCTCATTTCATGACTTGCCAATGGCTGGCTTTGCATTTCAGACCTTGCTTAGGTTTTAAAATATTTTGTCCCACGATGTCAATGAACAATTTATCTCCTTTATCTCGCAAAGGAGATAAATGTTTAATGAGAAATTCAATGTTGACCGAGGGTCTAGCTGGGGACTGAGCTGGAGGACAAAGAGTCCAATGAGGGTTGCTGACCCTCCAACATTTTCTCGAAGGTCCCCTGGGTGAACACCTCACGGTGGCTCCAGAGGCTGGTGACACCTGTTTTCTCTCTCTTTAGCATTCTCTCCTCAATAGCATTTCTGGCTGTGCATTCCCTCTGGACTGAATGACCCACCCTTTCAATGGGGTGATTCCACAGACCCCCCTTTACATTGAGTCCTGTGTTTCCCCTGGACATAACATTCCCAAAGAAGTTTCCAAGATTCTGCCACAGAATTTGGGAGAAGAGTTTTATTTCCATCCCATGATGTCTCTCCCTTTGATAAACTTGAGCTCTTATTTTGCTAATCTGGCCACTTCATTAAATGAGATTGAAGTACAAGTCAACCTCACTTCCCTGGGGCTCATTTGCAAGCCGTTCATTAAACACATTCCCAAGGAACAGTGTGTTTGCATAAAGACATATATTCCAGTAACTAAGCACTTTGTGAAGGACAACGATTATAACTAATAAGCATTTTTGAGTTTCTTAAAGCAATTCAACTCAATATTAAAATATTATCTATTGGGAAGACGATGCTCATTGAAAGTGTCCATCTATGTGTTTTATTGACTTATAACTAGAATTTACATGGATTTTGATTTCTGATCTGATACAGAAAATTCCCTTTTAGTGCCTTTGAAGGCATGGATAATTATTCCCTTTCAGGACTTAAGTTTTGTGTGTACGTACATGCCAATGTTTGAACTATTCTTGTATTTGTTGCATTGAATCACTTCCATCATGTAATGACTGAGGGGCACCTTGCTGTTTTTAAAGTTGTAACTGCTTACAAACTTATTCTGAGCACCCCTGGCTGACATATTGTCCACATAATTCACCTACCTGGCCAGCAGTTGATTTTGTGTCTCCAGTTATCACCCTAATGGACGTACTTTTACCAGCTCCATTGTGTCCTAACAATCCTAAAACTTCACCTGAAAAAAAAAAATAGGTGACAATGTGATTTAACTGTAATAGTAAAAGGAAAATAATAAAGTCTCACTACGTGACTAACATTTGTGGTGTGTTTTCTATGCAGTATCCCATTGAATCGTTACAACCAACCATCCTGAGAAATGATCATAATTTCTTCTTACATATTTGGGGACAAAAACTCTCAAGAGTGAGATTATGTACCCAAGGTCACATTGATGGAAAGTGGCAAAGCCACTCTTGGAAGCCAGGAATGTCAGAGTCTGCCTCCTGTGATCCTAACCACTGTGTAATAGCGACACCAACGGAGGTCATCCGACAGTTGCTGGTGGAGATGGCAGAATATGCTGGTGACTCCCCAGACCATTCCCTTGTGAAAAATAATGACCATTGGGAAATCAGCTGTGTGCATTTAAGAACAACATCATGGCGCCCGTGGTTCACTTTAACAGCTGGTGGTTTCACTGTAGATGGGGCTGTGCCCCGACTCATGGGGCAAGTGAATTAGTTTAACTTAGAAGTGAGACACGTAAAAAGAGCTGTGGAGGTCACCCTCGAGGACCTGCAGGTGAGCCCAGATGTGGTGCATAAGCACTTCTCCCCAAGAACCACCAAGCTCTAAGGAGGGGTCTGAGCCACCCCGGGGGGAAGCCTCATGTCCAACCTTTCCTAACACAGAATGAGACATTCCTGGTGGCTATTTTACTCTTCCTCTTGGAGAAGCAATGCTTCCTCTTCCCTGCATACTCCTTGCGTAGACAGCTGGCGATAATGACTGGCTTCTGTGAAGGACAAACAAATCAGGTCAGACCTCAGTTTTCTCCATTAACAGAACCGGCTCTCTCCCCATCGCTCTGGTCCTTTCCTGCTCAAGCCTGGCATCAGAGATGACTTCTGCTGGGGGACCTGCTTACTGGTCATTCTTTTAGACTTGCAATTTTGGAGAGGAATAAAGGTCATTTTCCTCTCCTACAAAGGCAGCCACTCAAGAGCACAGTATTTTATACAGCCTGCCTGACTCCTCAGAGCAGAAGCAAAGAGAACTGGAAAAGCACTTGATTCTCTCATCCTCAGAGGACAAAAGAATGTCCCTTGGCTTGGACTTTATTCTGAGTTTTGTCCTGTGCACCTTCTCCAACAAGCAAAGCTGTGCATTGCTTTGTTGGGTTTCTGAAACCCTCTCCAGGTTCTCCTCATTGCAGTTGCACTTGGCTTTATATATACTCTAAGAAATACAAAGAAAGCTAACTTGGCTTTCATTCTGCCCATTAGATGTGAAAATAGCGACTGCCTTCTGAAGAAGCCATCCTCACGGAAGGCTGAAAGAAAATTAAATCATTTGAGAACCGGACTGGTGGACGGACACGTTACCAAATGTTCATACAATCTGAGGAAATAACTCTTTATGTGTTATACCTCATCAAAGTCTGTGGAATTCAAAGCATTAGCCGTTCTCACTCTTTCCATCTGAACATCTTCATCTTCCCCTTGGGGCTCTTCTGGATTTTGACGCACATCAATGCTTCTTGGAGAAATTCTAGAGTCAAACACATCCATTAACAATTGGTTTCTGGCCTTCATCCTTGTATTAAGAGTATGGCATTCTTTAAAACTTAAGCTCCAGCAGTGTGCACAGTTAACAAACCACCGTCACCTCCCTTTGGTGAGCTCTTACTCCTTTGCGAGCTCCCTGCTTCTATCAACAGCCGGACTGTACTGAGTGACATCTCATGCATCCTCCATTCTACCTACCTATAGAAATGTTATCTTTCTCAGTGGGTAACTGAAGCCCATTACCTGACAAAGGATGTTTATATCATAGCTCAATGGTGCAATTTTTCTGGGAACCTTAACCTTGGCACTGACATGTTGTTGTTATCATGTTCTCATGGGGGAAAATGAGTCAGACTATTTGAAATCAGGACTGGTTCAGAAAAATAAGTTAGATGCTTGGTCTATTATGAAGCCTGGCCGTTTCTTTTGAATGGGTGTCAGGTTCACTCTTTCTCCCCATCCCAAGTCTGGTCCATCACACCCAGCCTTCATCTTGTTCTAGCCTCTCTCCCCTTGACTTCCATTTGGGCAGTCACCCTCTGACCCTCTGCAATAGTAAAGATGAAACCTAAATGGTATGGGAGACAGGAGGACTACGATTGCATCCCTGAATGGTTGACAGAAGTCTCTGCCTCTAAGTCCCATCTATGACTGAACCATCCAGCCTCTCACTAACCACAGGGCGGGGAGCAGAACACAGGTATCACTGTCTTTGGCCTCTTCACCATGCCTTTCCTTCTCCTGGGGTGGATGGCATTCCTCCAACCACCAACCTATTCAAATCAATTGTTCCTGAAACTGAACCAGTCAAATTTAACTTTCGCTGGTGCTCCAAAGCACAGTATTGGATAGAACCTTTTCTTCCTGCTCAGTTCTGGTGATTGACCCAGCCAGGTGAGCTCTACCACTGAGCTACATCCCTACCCTTTTTATTTATTTTATTATTATTTTTTTTTAATTTTGAGAAAATCACGATCTTGCTAAATTACCCAGCTTGGCCTCGAACTTAAGATCCTCTGGCCTCAGCATTCCCAGTAGCTGGGATTCCAGGTGTGGGCCACCAGTCCCAGCCTGGAGATTTTCCTAGCTAATGTTTCAGGTCTGTTTCCTCCACTAGAGTGAGATCTTTGGTTTAGGTATCTGAATCTCTTTTATTTGTACCGGTACTTTGTTCCTACCCCATCCCATCCTGGCACACGGCATGTCTTTGTTCATGAACTGCTTCACACATGACGGAAATATCTTAAAATACTGATCAATGAAATAAAATAATCCATTTGATTTCTTCCAACCTAAAGAAGGGATCCTTTCCCATGGGTTTCTTTCCAAACATCCATTCCAGACATCGGAGAATAAAAAGAAAAACGATAAAATGAAGGAAGGGCTACGAATAAAGAGAGAAAAGAACAATTAGAAACAATGAGATAAACATCTATACCCTATGTATATGTATAAATATGCAAATTGTATGATTCTACTTTGTGTTCAACCAGAAAAATGATAGTTATACTCCATTTATGGACAATGAACTAAAATAAAAAATTTAAAAAAAAAAGAAACACAAAAAGATCACAGTTTTAGTATCAGCAATGAACTAGGAGTAAGTGGGTTTTACACAAATGCATTTAGGAAAAGCATTACAAATTTCCAATAACTAGTAGGTAAATCGGGAAACTATTAATTTTCAATCTTATTTTCAAAAACACCAGAAACAATTATAATTATGTGATACTGCTATATCATTTCGGTTGCAGTGTTCTCAAAATTTAGAAATACATTATCTTCTCAGCTGATTGTTACAAAAATAACTGCCCCAGACCGTACAAACATCCAATCTCCATACGCCACAGATATTTATATCTCCACTTTAAAGAAAAAAGAAATTCAGAGTGTGTTCAAGAACTGAGATTGTCGAGTACAGTAAAAAGCACAATAATTCTAAAGGAGGAGTGCGCTCTTACAATTAGGAAGACCAGAAAAGGTTCTCCATTATTTTGTTCCTCATCAAAGATATAATACGTGAAAAGCTGCAAGAGGAAATAAAATGGTTAAACAGGAAGTTTTTCATTTCATGCATCTTATGCTCATCAATTTGAATCACCCCAAACAGCCTTGCTAGCATTTCCCCTGACTTCCCCAGAGTGTCAGGCAAGTGCCATTCCAAATGGTCTAGTGAGACCTGACCTCCTTCCTCCCAGGATCTCTGAGCTGTTCTTTGAAGCAATAGGATTTATCCATTGTTGAGTGCCTGGGCTCTGAGCTAGCTTCCCAGGACAGAGACGGCACTGCATCACATGCCTTCCTATGCCTGCTGTTCCTCTTCATGAAGTCCCTTCCCTTCCCCACTGTACTTCTTCAGTCATGCTTGCTTCTTCCTCCCTCCATCCCTCCCTCCCTCCTTCCCTTCTTTCCTTCCTTCCTTCCTTCCTTCCTTCCTTCCTTCCTTCCTTCCTTCCTTCCTTCCCAGATAGTCAGGAAAAAAGGGACTGAATTCATACTGGATGCTTCTCTAAAACCCTGAAGGCTCAAAAGCCAAGGGCACTTGATCCACCTGCTTCTAAAGCTAAGCACACCTGGGAGAATGATGGTGAAGCCCGCTCTCCTTCCACTACCCATTCCCTTCCTCCCCGAGTCTTAACCAGGGTCAGATTTTCTATTGCAGATCAGTTGGAACACATTGTCCCATGGGGAGAAAATCAGCTGGAACCCATCAGGTGGAAAATGTAAGTCCTATGCATGTTCTGCAAGCTGCATTGCCCCAACACAGGCTCAGCCTTCACAGCTGGCCACTGGGATGGACAGGGGTGTTACTTACATGAAAAGATAAGAACAGACAGCCAATCAGTGTGGCTTGTGGTACTAAAAACACGATGCAAAACAGCACGCTATTTTCAGGGATATCCAAGAGAAAGATGAGCACAGAGAACAAGGTGACCTAAGGGAAACACAAACACGCACATCAATCACTCTGAATCTCAATACAGGTTCCAGATGGAGGTGCGGCTCATCCTAGAGACACTGCATTATGACTCAACTCCAACCTCACAACCCAGACTGAAATCAACACGAGTCCATGACATTTTCTCTGAGCGACACAGATGAATTCCTAGGCCTAAAGCATCATAAATGAGACTCGACTGGACATACCTAAAACCCAATATGTAGAATATTTTCACTACAGAAAAGTAAAAAAATAAAAATGTTGGCATGTGTTGCTTTTGGGGGGTAAAATTCAGAACAGTCAGTAAGCAGTAAGCAGAGCGAAAAATTGAAATTTGAAAAATTTGAAAAATGGAAAAATCCAACAGAAACAGTGTCATCAACCATGAAAGCTTCTGTTAAATATCTCAGTGCAGAAAAGTAAACATTCAGCAACCAGGAGTGGCCGACGCAGAAATATAAAACACAAAATTCAGGGACAAGAGAAAGTCACAGGGACATCCGAAGCTCTCGATTTGTCTTCTCTAAAACCTTGCAATGGCTTCTTAAAATTTTTGCACTTCTAATTTCTTTGTCTCTTGGACCTTTTTTTTTTGGTGACTGAGAATATTCTAATGTTTAATCTCTCATTGTCTTTTTTTCTTCTGTGCTACACACATCCATAGCTTCTGGAAATCTGGAGAATAAATTCCTGAGGGCATTATTTAAGGCCAGCTGTGTGCTAATTTATACACTATGATGAGGCCTGCCCATCCTTCTCCTTGATTTCTGTCCACAGCCTCATGGTGGTGAGCAGTTCCTAGGACAAGCCTGGGTTCCCTCCTCCAGCTCTGTTCACCCTTTATCCACTATAGGTATCACCATGTTTCCCTGTATGTGTTGGAATCTTGCTCTTCCTCAGATTTCACTTTCTTTATTGGGGAGGGGGACTGGGGATTGAACCCAGGGGTGCTTACCCACTGAGATGCATCCCCAGACTTTTTAATTTTTTTTAATTTTGAGACAGGTTCTTGCTAAATTTCTTAGGACCTTGCTAAGTTGCTGAGGCTGGCCTCAAACTTGTGATCCTCCTGCCTTGACCTCCTGAGAGACTAGGATTACAGGCGTGGGTCACCCAGCTACATTTCACTTTCTAAAGAAAATCTCTGCTTTCATTTTTGTAAATAACTCTCTCCTGATGTGGTTTCTGCAAACCATTGTGTAACAGACTTTTAAGATAGGAAATAACTCTGCAGGCAATCTTTTCTTTATAACCAGTTTTAGTAAGTGGCTATTTATTATCTGCCTATCCTTTGAGAACTCTTTCAAGGTGAAACATCTATTTAATATGTTTTTTCCTGTTATCAGTCTTTATTTGTGATCACTGTGGAAGTCAGTAAAGTACTTTTTGAAGTAATAACTTACTTTTTGCATCCTGAAGTCACAGGAAATTATGATACTCACAAGTCACACAAACTTTCCCTCCTAATTTAGTCTAAAGAAGTGCGGCTTTGTGGAATTAATTTTCAGTAGGGAGTTTGGAGAAGTACATTCTAGTTTTAACTATGTTGGTAGAGGAATGTGGAGTTGCATGTTTGTGAAGGACTTTGGATTCAGTTCTTCTGCAGTAAAAACAAAGAGGTGGATGATCTCCAAACTTCCTTTTAGCTCAAAGTTTATAGTTCTAGAAACAATTTGGCCACTTTTAAAGAAAGACAAAGATGGAACTAGGATGGGGAAAAGGTGCAGATTTTGAAAAGGATCCATATGTGAGGAGAATGTCATCAACTCCTTTAGACTGTGATGTCGATTTATTATTCTGCTGAGGGCAAAATTTAAAGCATTAACTCAAATCATATGTTAAACATATAAAATAAAAGTTCACATGAAACATACTCACAACGCAGAAGCAAAATGACCAAATACCACTATTTTTTCTCCCCTTGCGAAAGATGAATGAAATCACGTAGGTCAGGAAGATAAGGGACATGGAGTAACCAATAGCACACGGGATCTGAAATCAACAGGAATATTACAGACAAATAAATGCAATGGAAGAAGACACTGAGTCCCCAAAGCATTGTTCCAGCACAAGATTTGATAGTCATTCATGATAACATACTACCAATGAAAAGAGTTGGAATATTCAAATCCCCTAATTAAGTAAAAACGACATTTGCTTTATGGATATTGTCACTTACTTGAATAATATGATTTATAAATGCAAATATAGTCTCTTGGAAGTTTAAGAGGTAGTCCATTAAATACATAAAAAGGAAGACTAAGCAGTAGAGGGGCACGTCCACCAGCGCCTGCCCGAGCCAGTACGCAGAAGGAAAGAGGCCTGAAATCCGCAGCTGGGACCGCATTCTGTTCTGGTGATGAGAGCAAATGGAGAAAAGGACATTGCAGCTCGCGTTTTAAGAAAACCAGGGTGAAGTTGGAGACTATTCAAACAAAATCCTTATTTGGAGTAGTTCTGGATTATGGCCATAGACTAGAGGGCATGGATTATTTGTGGACCCGAATATCAATCTGCTGCTTAAATGAAGGACACTGACGGGGGAGCCCGGAGAGACCTCGGAATAAGCGAGGCCAGCGAGCTGCAGCGGACGGTCCGCGAGCTGCCGAGCTAGAGCGGGAACAGAGCCCAGCCACCCCTGTCACTCAAGCCCACCAGAGACACGCGTCTCTGTTATACGTCGGTCATACAGGTACGACGCAGGATTAAACACCACGCGTTCTAAAATACCACAGAAAATATGGATAGCTAAACGTGGCTTGTATAATTCCATATACTATATAAGATATTCCCATATTATATATAATAATATTAATGTTGATTGTACATTATGTAGAGTAGTATATAATATATAATTATTACATGATATATACAGCAATATATAATCATAAATATAAAATTAATTATAAATTACAAAAATTATGGATTATATAAAATTAATTATAAATCACATAGAATTAACTATAAATCATAAAATTAATTACAAATCATATGAAATTAATTATAAAATTATAATTTTATATGAATTATTAATAATTTATATAAAATTCATATAGCATATATCATGTATAAATCATATAATTAATATTAAGCTAGCACCATGTTAATTATTATATATTATTAGTATTATTACATATCATGCATAATTAAATATATTTTAATTTTGCATTATGTATAGTATGTATACTATACACCATTAAATGTATTATATTTTATATATTTTATACATTTTGTATAGTAGTATATAATCACACATGTCACATATAATCATGCGTATGTAATTGCTTTATGCTTTAATCTGAATAAAGAAGTTAGGCTAGTTTTGTCATAGTCCACATTCCCATACTCACTACCATTCAAATATGTATGTATAGGTACAACAGTATCAATAGAATCACAAGTATAAATGTAATTTATATTTCTCATCATCCTCTGAAAAAACATTAAATTATGAATTTTAAAACATGTTAATTGATGTGATTTTAGCACAATTATACATTGAACTACTCTAGTAATTTGAATTTTTATTTTCATTTTAAAAAACATTTAAATTCTGGTGTTGGTGGGCTCTGATTAGCTGGGGGATGCTCCTCACCAATTTGTAATGTGACCTGAAAATTCATATCAAAGTCTCCCAACATCACACGGGTCATTATGGTGGGAAAATGGATCAGGACTTGGTGATTGACTAGATACAGGGGTAGGCAAGAGAGGAGTGAAGGATAAATGTGGGTTGCTTGGAGGGTGACTATTTTTCAAGTTGTTGGCTAGTATGAATAAAGCTACTGAGAAGAGTAATGTTCAAGTCAATGTGAATGTCTTTTTTTTTCAATACTGGGGGATTGAATCCAGGGACACTTAACCACTGAGCCACATCCTCTCAGCCCTTTTTATATTTTATTTTGAAATAGAGTCTCGCTGAGTTGCTGAGTCTAGCTTTGAACTCGTGATCCTCAGGCCTCAGCCTCCGGAGCTGTTGGGATTGTCCTTGTGCACCAACACACACAGCTTCTTGAGTACTTAGGAGAAGATTTGCTGAGTCACAGCAAGAAGTCTATTTTTAACTGTACAAGAAACAATCAAATTGCTTTGCAAAGTGATTGTACAATTTATGTTGTCACCAGCTGCGCGTGAGAGGTTCTGGTTACACCACATCCTTAAAACCTTGATTTTGCCAGTCATTTCAACAATATTCATGTTATGTAGAAATATCTCACTGGAGCGGTTTCCTCATTAGTCAGGGTTTTAGCTCTCATTTCATAGCAGTATTTTTTATCTATCTTTGGTAAAGTATCTGCTTAAATATTTTGCCCATTTTCAAAATGGAGTTATGTTCTACTACTGAGGTATGAGTTCATTAGATATTTTGATCCAAATCTTTTGTCAGATACGTAAGTAGTGTGAACACTTCTCTATCAGCCCGTGACTTGCCCTTTTTCCCCCTTATTGGCGTGTATACAAAGAGAAGAAGGTTTTTTACTTTGAGGAAGTTCAAGATTATCTCTTTTCTTTCCTAGTTTATACAACCTCTTTCTCATCTAAGAAACATTTGCCTACCACAAATGTGGTCTATGATTCATTTCAAATTAATTTTGGGTATGGTGTGAGGTGTGTGCTGAGAACACTTTTTCCATTTTGGTATCAAGCTGTTCCAGCACAATTTGCTGAAAAGTCTGGCCTTAGTCCCCGGGGAGATGTAGAAGGGCTTAGGCAGCCAGGATGAGGAGGTGGGTGAGGAGGTTCAGGGCAGGGCCAGAACAAGGAGCATGGAGCAGGCCTTCCAGGAGGTCAGCTTCCTGCTGGGCACAAGTGGGGACCCAATCAGACAGACACTTTTGTACTTGTGCCCCTAAGCAGGGGATCCAATAGAAAAACTAAAATGGACACATGGACAAAATGAATGACAGCAAGGAGCACGTGGACAGGGGAGGAGATGAGGAAAGGAGGAAATTCCAGAGATGGTAAAAAGAACCAACCCCCCCCCCCCCACACACACACACACTGGACTCCTGGCTCTGGGCCCCACCTCCTAGCAGAAGTCCATCTTTGTGGCCTTTGCAATTAACCTGCTGCGTGCTTGCTACCTCTGTGTCCTGTTCTTCAATTCTTTGCTGAGCAGAGACAACGAATCCAACACCCTACATGGTAAAAGCCCCAAGTGAGCTTCTAGGCAGTTTAATTGCAAATCAACTGATGATATATGTGTGCGTTTATTTTTGACACTGTTATTCCATTTTGTATATCTATGTGATTATTCTTAACTAACACGATCACATTCTTAATTTTACTATAACTTTTTAATGAGATTTAAAGTCAGAAGCACAAATTTGCCAACTTTTGCTTTTCTTTAGCTAAGTTACTTTGTCTATTCTCGGTTCTTTGTATATCTGTACACATTTTAGAATCATTCTCTATTATCTATTTATTTTTATAAGCTGTACTTCCACTTCTAAAACTTCCTATTATTTTAATTCCATAGAGTTTAAGGCTGAATTGAATGCTCAATTATATATGCATAAATAACTTCATGGAAAAATTTTACATTACCGTTAGCTTCTAATAGAACAATCTAATGGAAGTTTCCATGGCTCATTATTACCTTGTAGTCATCGATGCTGCTCATGGCAATGTACGGAGGACAACTGGATGCCAGAATCAGCCAGAATAGGGTGTATCCCAGGAATTCAAATGGATTACTCCGTAAATTCTGGAAAAGCAAAGAGCACAATGAACTGAAGGAGTGATTTCTAAGTTCATTTTCTGGAATAAAATTTTAAAACATTAATCAATTTAATGTAATCCTGCCACAGGTCCCTTTTGAGACTCTCAGTCCTTTCATTATTTATCCAGGTTTGAAGCTTCACTTTTAATCTTTTGACTTTAATACTCAAACCTATAGGTAAGGAAATCCATTCACAGAACACGCGTATGTTAACTGCATTACATAGTTGGAAAGCAATGACAGCAAGATTTTAACCTTCTCCTTTCCTTAGCCTTCTAAGTAATAAATGGTAATTCACAATCAAGGCTTTCAATTTTCTAACCGATCTTATTTAGAATGTGCTAAATAAGAAGCACATCCCTGCGATAGTAAGAAGTTATCCTAGTACCATCACGACACCAGATCGATACTGGCTCAGGATCCACAAGTAGCAATGAAGTTCTTGCACCACAGAAAATTTATTGCTGTTCCTGATTGTGACCCTCTTTAAGGATGGAATATTGGCAAGCTGTCTTGGAAGTCAGTGCATGTTATTTTCATGATTCACAGTTGTGTAAGCACAGGACGGAAGGAGGCCATAACCAGATCCTGGTTGTCTTCAACTGGTCCTCAGAAAGACTCTTGCTAACCACAAAATCAATCATGAGAATGACATTTATAGTCAGAATGCTTCCCGAGCACCCTGAGGGCGCTCATTCAGGACTCAGTGTGAATCCATTGACTCTGGGTAGGACAGGGCCATGGTGGGCGGCAACTCCAGATAGCTCTTACTTTGGGGGCAATGAGAAGGTAAATGTGAATAGCTAATTAAATGAGTTGCTGGAGATATGGATTAAGGTAAATCTGTGGGGTACACATATAAAAGGTAAACTAGCTGGCTGGTTTTAGACTCATTCTAGATAAAATAGGAAGCCCTTATAGAGGGAATTTGCTAAATTATGGTATCCTGCTTTTATAGAAAGTTAAAAAGAACTTCACAATCGTTAAAGGTGAAATGAACCATACACAGCACACATTCTGAAATTAATTAATGCTTGATGCATGACTAAAGTTTCTGCTTTAATTAGTAAATTCCTTCAACACCCTTAATGAAAGACATCTTTATTTCCTGAGCACACGATAAGATGGTGTAAGAAGGTGACACAAGATCTTTGTTCAGCACATGAAAATAATGATGGCTATGTGGTTCATTCTATAGAAAAACGAGTAATTGAACAATGTCCATCTGTGTTGTCATAAAACTCTAGAGTTGAGTGAGATGTAAACAATTTGAGGACCACTTGCATTCATATATGTGTTTAATAAATAACTTACTTAGTGCTTATTATGTTCTAAGCCTTTTCCTAGGTACAAGGTATTTATATATAGGTGTTTAAAAAATGCACGATCCCTGTATCTCCAAAGGGGTGAAATATATTTATGAAATAAACAAATCATTACAAACTGTGATAGGTACTCTGTTTTCCAAATTTAACAGGCTGTATGCATTCCATTCTCCTGGGCCTTTGTTTAGGAATAGGAACTTTTTTGCCCCATATTTGGGAAAGCTTATCTGGTCCAGGGTAGGCCAAAAGGATGAACACTTTGCACAAGAACTTGGCATAATTCTAACGTAGACAGTATGCAATTCTAGGCTGAACTTTGTCCTGAATTCTCCTCTTTTGTAGCATTTCTTAAAGTGGTAAAAGCTTCACCCCCTTCTTCCTTCCTGCCTGCCCTCCTGACTTCTTTCCTCGGGTACCTCCTTCCTTCTGCTGGTTCATTAATTTTTTTGCTAGTCACAATTCCACCCAATTTCATTTTTGCTGTTTCATCTTTTCTTTGGAAAATTGCTTGTCGAGTTCTACTTTGCATTAAAAAAAAAAAACCCGAAACTCTGAAAAGCAGTTTGATTTTTCCAAAGCTAAAGAAGCAGCATGAATTCGAATTTATAACAGAGTGGTTCACTCAACAAGAACAAGATTCCAGTACTTAAAAGCATGATCTGGGAGGAGAGTACATAGAGTCATATTTACCCCCAAAAATGTGCTTCTGTCAGTTTGAATATGTGCTGACGGTGCAACCATTCCAAGGAGCCCGTTGCTAACAATATCCATGAGAACTGGGAAGCAATTCAGTCTTTTGGTATTGCACGCCAATGAAAAGTTGTACTTCTGCAACACAGGAAAGTTTATAAGTTATCAAAGATCTTTGTTTTTTATCCATAGAAGTCAAAATTTAATACTTCCATTTGAGATCACTTTTTTTTTTTTTTTTTTGAATTGGGGATTAAAATACGGGGACCCCCGGCCACTGAGCCACATCCCCAGCCCTATTTTGTATTTTATTTAGAGACAGGGTCTCACTGAGTTGCTTAGAGCCTCGATAAGTTGCTGAGGCTGGCTTTGAACTCGCGATCCTCCTGCCTCAGCCTCCCGAGTCACTGGGATTACAGGCGTGCGCCACTGTGCTCGGCTGAGATTACTTTTTAAAACTTTCGTTTTTGTTGCTGTTTTGTGTTTTCTCAGTGCTGGGCATGGAACCCAGGACTTCACACATACTAGGCAAGCGCTCTACCACTGAGTCACACGTTCAACCCCAAGATTATGTTTCCAATGTTGTGCCAAATAATTTTTAAAAATCCACAAGCACTTTATAAGCAAAAACCGCTATGGAAATAAGAACATAGACTAGGATAAGAAAACAGGTACATAGTCAAAAAATTTTCAGGACACCAGTGTCTTTGCTTAATGCTAGAATCAGGTTTTGGATGTTAATTGTTAAGAATAAATAAGAAGTTCCAGATATATGTATAAGAAATTTCTTGAGAGAAAATATGGATTCTTCCACTTAGATGTACGCTTGACAACGGGTATTCTACAGTATGTATTTTGCTAATATACACTGTAGTGGTAAACAATGATAAATATATAAATTTATCAGGTATTATACCAATGAATACAGTTTGCTAAGTAATAAATGAAACAGTACTTGTTTTTCATTTTTGATTTTTAAATTGGAGACTGGAGAATTGATATTATGTCAGCTTCCCACACCTTTGGTAAAATTACTAAATAGAGACCAGCATACCTTTTCATGACCAGACACTACAATGGCTCCATTATAAGATGGGTCATCTAAGCCATTTCTAGCTCCAGCTTCATCCACCTCCACAGCTAAGTTCTGGTGCTCCACGGCATGTATAAAGTCATCAATGCTTGCCCCTAAGGTGAAATTTTACAGATATTTACAAACTAAAAAATCAGTGTCAATTTGTGTAGTTGTTACAATCAATGACAATTAATGTCATTTACTATAATATGGACTGTGAGGATATTTTCCACCTGATAATATGCTTGCTATTGTGAATTAAGAATCTATGCATTTCTCAGGTTCACTGTGTATGATTATTTGCTGATGCTTATTGATAATGTACAAATCTTTTAAAATGCCATATGGCTTTTGAAATAGCTTTTTGTTTTGGTTTTGTTTTCCCCAAGAATCTTACAGTGAAGATTTTAAGGACAGATATTTTCTATTAATTAACCATCAACTTTACTAAAACTCATTTCATTATTGCAAGACTATTAATGCAATTTCAAAATCTTCCTTGGTATAGGAAAGCAACCTATAGAATGGTGGCTATATGAAGAACTCCACAGCCCTCTCTCCAGAAGAACAACCATAACTATAAAAATTACTGAAAAGACCCCAACTAGTTAAAATCTCTGGAAACCGTCCCAAAGGGTATACATAAAATGAAGAAATACTTATTCAAGCAAATCTGATAGAACTGTGTAAGAACACTTCTCTGAACAAGTCAGTAAGCACATGAAAAGATGTTCAACACCATTAGCCATTCGCAAAATGCAGATGCAACCCACCTGGGTATCACTAGACACCTGCGATGGATGTGATGAAAAGACAGGAAATAATGAATGTCCATAAGGAACATGTGGAAATTAAAACACTGGTGTGAATATAAAGTTTTTTACTTTGAAAAATAGTTTGGAGAAGATGGTAAGAAATCATGAACAGAAACTCCAATAATTATGGGATAACATGAAAAGACCAAATTTAACAATCGTTGGAATTAGGAAAAGCACAGAGATACAAACCAAAGGAATGAACAATCTATTCAATGAAATAATATCAGAAAATTTCCCAAACCTGAAGAATGAGATGGAAAATCAAATACAAGAGGCTTACAGGACGCCAAAATGTACAAAATTACAGCAGATCCACACCAAGGCATATTCTAATGAAAATACTCAACATAGAAAATAAAGATAGAATTTTCAAAGCTGTGAAAGAAAAGCATCAGATTACATGTAGGGGGAAACCAATATGGATCTCAGCAGATTTCTCAGTCCAGACCCTAAAAGCAAGAAGAGGCTTTAACAACATATTTCAAGCTCTGAAAAAATATGGTTGCCAACCAAGAATCTTATACCCACCAAAAGTAACCTTCAGATTTGATGATGAAATAAAAACCTTCCATGATAAACAAAAATTAAAAGAATTTGCAAATAGAAAACCTGTGCTACAGAACATTCTCAGCAAAGTATTCCATGAGGAAGAAATGAAAAACAACAAAGAAAGTCAAGCAAAGGGAGGAACTATGCTAAAAGAAAATCCAATCAAAAGAGAAATCAAGTCAAGTTAAAAATAAAAAATAAGCCAAAATGACCGGGAATACAAATCATATCTCAATAATAACCCTGAATGTTAATGGCCTAAACTCATTAATCAAAAGACATAGACTGGCAGATTGGATTTCAAAATAGACTCAACAATATGCTGCCTTCAAGAGACCTATCTCATAGGAAAAGACATCCACAGACTGAAGGTAAAAGGATGGGCAAAACATATCACACACATGGATTCAGTAAAAAAGCAGGGGTTTCCATCTTCACATCAGATAAAGTGGACTTGAAGACAAAGTTAGTCATAAGGGATAATGAAGGACATTTCATACTGCTTAAGGGAACCATAAATCAACAAGACGTAACAATCATAAATATTTATGCCCCAAACAATGGAGCATCTATGTACATCAAACAAACCCTTCTTAATTTCAGGAATCAAATAGACCACAGCACAATAATACTGTGTGACTTTAACACACCTCTATCACCACTGGATAGAGCTTCCAAACAAAAACTGAACAAAGAAATCATAGAACCAATAATATAATCAATAATTTAGACGTAACAGACATATATAGAATATTCTATCCATCAATGAACGAATATACTTTTTTCTGAGCCACACATGAATCTTTCTCTAAATAGACCATATGTTATGCCACAAAGTAACTCTTAGCAAATACAAAAAAATAGAGATACTACCTTGTATTTTATCATATTATAATGGAATGAAATTAGAAATCAATGACAAAATGAAAAACAGAAACTCCTCCGACACCTGGAGACTAAATAATATGCTACTGAATGAGGCATGGATAGCAGAAGACCTCAGGGAGGAGATAAAAAAAAATTCTTAGAGGTAAATGAGAACAATGAAACAACATATCAAAATCTCTGAGACACTATGAAAGCAGTATTAACAGGAAAATCCATTGCATTGAACTCATTCAATAAAAGAATAAAAAGTCAACAAACAAATGACCTAACATTACATCTCAAAGTCCTAGAAAAAGAAAAACATATCAACACCAAAAGTAGTAGAAGACAGGAAATAATTAAAATCAGAGCTGAAATCAAAGAAATTCAAACAAAATAAATAAATGAAAAAATTAACAAAACAAAATGTTGGTTCTTTGAAAAAATAAACAAAATTGATAAACCTTAGCCACACTAATGAAGCGGAGAGAGAAAACTCAAATTACTAAAATACGTGATAGAAAAGGAAATATCATGATAGATACTAATATAAAATATAATGAGAAGCTATTTTGAAAATCTATACTCCAAGAAAAGAGAAAATCTCAAAGACATCAACAGATTTCTAGAGACATATGATCCACCCAAACTGAATCAGGAGGACATACACAATTTAAACAGATCAATTTCAAGCAATGAAATAGAAGAAGCCATCAAAAGCCTACCAACCAAGAAATGCCTGGGACCAGACAGATTCTCAGCCAAGTTCTACAAGACCTTTAAAAAGAACTAATACCAATACTTCTCAAAGTATTCCATGAAATAGAAAAGGAGGGAACCCTTCCAAACTCATTCTATGAAGCTAGTATCATCCTGATACCAAACCAGACAAAGACACATCAAGGAGAGAAAACTTCAGACCAATATCCCTGATGAACATAGATGCAAAAGTTCTTAACAAAATTCTGGCAAATCACATACAAAAACATATTTAAAAGATAGTGCATCATGACCAAGTGGGGTTCATCCCAGGGATGCAAGTTTGGTTCAACATTCGGAAATCAATAATTGTAATTCATCACATCAATAGACTTAAAGTTAAGAATCATATGATCATTTTAATAGAAGGAGAAAAAGCACTTGATAAAATACAGCACCCCTTAATGCCTAAAAACACTAGAAAAAATAGGGATAGTAGGAACATATCTCAACATTGTAAAGGCTATGTATGCTTAGCCCAAGGTCAACATCATTCTAAATGGAAAAAACTGAAAACATTCCCTCTGAAAACTGAAAAAAGACAGGGATGCCCTCTTTCACCACTTCCATTCAACATTGTCCTTGAAACTCTAGCCAGAGCAGTTAGACAGACCAAAGAAATTAAAGGGATATGAACAGGAAAAGAAGAACTCAAACTATTAGTATTTGCCAATGACATGATTCTATGGTTAGAGGATCTAAAACATTCCACCAGAAAACTTCTAGAACTAATAAATGAATTCAGCAGAGTAGCAGGATATAAAATCAACACTTATAAATCTAATGCATTTCTATTCATAAGTGACGAATCCTCTGAAAGAGAAATTAGGAAAACTACCCTATTCACAATAGCCTCAAAAAAAAAAAAAACTTGGTAATCAATCTAACAAAAGAGGTGAAAGACCTCTACAATGAGAACTACAGAACACTAAAGAAAGAAATTAAAGAAAGCCTCAGAAGATGGAAAGATCACCCATGTTCTTGGATAGGCAGAATTAATATTGTCAAAATGGCCATACTACCAAAAAGCTATAAAGATTCAATGCCATTCCAATTAAAATCCCAATGATGTACCTCATAGAAATAGAAAAAGCAATCATGAATTCATTTGGAAGAATAAGAGACCTCAAATAGCCAAAGCAATTCTTAGTAGGATGAGTGAAGCAGGAGGTATCATAATACCAGATCTTAAATTATATAACAGAGCAATAGTAACAAAAACAGTATGGTATTGGCACCAAAACAGACAGGTAGACCAATGGTACAAAATAGAAGACACAGAGACAAACCCACATAAATATAGTTATCTCATACTAGGCAAAGGTGCCAAAAACATACAATGGAGAAAAGATAGCCTCTTCCACAAATGGTGCTGGGAAAACTGGAAATCCATATGCAGCAAAATGAAACTAAACCCCTATCTCTCACCCTGCACAAAAGTCAACTCAAAATGGGTCAAGGAACTAGGAATTGGACCTAGGAATTAGACCAGAGATTGTGCACCTAATAGAAGAGAAAATAGGTCCAAATCTTCATCATGTTGGCTTAGGACCAGACTTCCTTAACAAGAGTCCCAAAGTGCAAGAAATAAAAACAAGGATCAATAAATGCAATGGATTCAAACTAAACAGCTTTTACTCAGCAAAAGAAACAATTGATAATGTGAAGGGAGAGCCCACAGAATGGGAGAAAATCTTTATACACACGCTTTAGATAGAGCACTGAGCTCCAGAATTTATAAAGAATTAAAAAATTTCACATCAAAAATACAAACAACCCAATCAATAAATGGGCTAAGGAACTAAACAGACACTTCACAGAAGATATACAATCAATCAACAAATATATAAAAAGTGTTCAACATCTCTAGTAATTAGAGAAATACAAATCAAAACTACCCTAAGATTTCATCTCACTCCATTAGAAAGGCTATTATCAAGCAATAATGGGCATTGGCGAGGATGTAAGGAAAAAGGTACACTCATACATCACTGGTGGAACTGCAGATTGGTGCAACCACTCCGGAAAGCAGTAGGGAAATTCCTCAGAAAATCCAGAAAGGAACCACCATTTGACCCAGCTATTCCACTCCTTGGCCTATACCCAAAGGACTTAAAATCAGCATACCACAGTGATGCAGCCACATCAATGTTTGTAGTAGCTCAATTCACAATAGCTAGATTAACCAACCTAGGTGCCCTTCAATAGATGAATGGATAAAGAAACTGTGGTACATATATACAGAATGGAATATCACTCAGCCATAAAGAAGAATAAAATTATGGCATTTGCAGGTAAATGGATGGAGTTGGAGAATATTATGCTAAGTGAGATAAGCCAATACCAAAAAACAAAAGGCCAAATGTTTTCTCTGATAAGTGGATGATGACACATAACAGGAAGGCGAGGGTGGGAGGTAAGGGAAGAGTAGAGGAAGGATGGGTTGTGTAGAGTGCAATGAGGGGAGGAACAGAGGCAGGGGTAAGGAAAGATGGTGGAATGCGACAGATATCACTACCCTATGTACATGTATGATTTCACAAATGGTATGACTCTATGTCATTTATAACCATAGAAATGAAAAGTTGTACTCCATTTGTGTACAATGAATCAAAATGCATTCTACTGTTGTATATAATTAAATAGAACAAACAATAAAAAATATGTTGTACACCCTTAAAAGGTCATACATTACCATCTTGTAACCCAACAATTTTATTCCTAGGATGATGCCCCAAAGAAAAGAATACATTATGTTCACACAAAAATTTGTAGATTAACATTTTTAAAAGCATTATTTGTAATAACCAATGAATGGAGGAAATTATCCATCTGCTGATGGGTGACTAATAAAATGAGGTGTATCTCGACTATAGAATATTATTCAAAAATTTAGGAATGAAGTTTCAATACATGGATACACACTACATTTGAAACACATCGTTACCTGTTTTATTAATGATCAATAATCGAGTGAGAGGGTCCTGTGGCTGTTGTCCAGGAGCAAGGAAGTATTGATGAGGACACAGCTCCCAAGTGTAACTGTTCTGATGGACTTTCACCAAGATATATTCCAAAAGAAGAGGGGAGAATCCAACCGCCAGAATCAACAGCCTGCATGGGACAAAACTGCCAATGTGAACTCACCAGCGTTTCCTAGATTTTTAGAATGGTCTGAGCAGAGCAGAATGTAATGAGATCAGGAAATTGTGAAATTAAACACACAGCTCTGCCTCATTGCCTGCACATTTCCATCCTTTTTTTCCTCCTTAACTGGAGGGAATAAACTGTAGATTTATCCTGTGGTCACTCCCCTCGCTCTGCCCATTGGGTAGCCTGTTCCCCTCCATGGGATGTTCCTGTCCCTCACACTGCGATCCCCCCTGCCTCCTGTTTTCCAGAGTGATGCTCTGCTCTTTGCTTGCCATTCCCCCACACCTCGCCCATGATTTTCTTCACATCCACTCTTCTCATAGTCCCTACTTGTTAGTGACATCATTTCTCTAGTTTCCAGGTTCAAATTTTTAATTATATTTTAGTCTTAATTTTCCTATATTCTCCATTCAAATACACTGAAAAATCTTCTTACACTGTCATCATTCTGCTTCTTACTTGGAAACCTTTCTCCATCCTTAATTTATAATTACAGTCTGTCTGGAATCAGCAAAATGACAGGCATCTCTTCATTCTTCCCTCTCTCTAGTGTTAGGCAGCATTTCCAGTTTAAAATTGAAGATTTTTCTTAAATCATGCTCAAATTCTCATTACTTATTTTGTTTGGCAAGTACGTACTGAGATACAATTGTGCGGCAATCTGTCTATCACTTTATTTCTAAAGCAAATCAGTGTTTAGAGACGACATTGATTGACAGCCAAGGTACCATGGGTGTCAGGGTAGCAAAAGGAGGTGATAGGAGTCTTGGAAGCAGGGATGGTGTCTGTTATGCACAGAGCGGGAATGGAGAGTGAACTGCTTATAAAGACTGGAAGGGAACGTTTAGGGAAGAGCCAGTCGAATAACCACACAGCATCTCAATAAAACCAGGCACTAGGATATAGATCCTGGGACAGAGGATCCACTTTCCAATGCGTCTATCACCTTTCATAGTGGAAAACTTGAATGAGAAGAAATAGTTGGAAGCTCATTTCAACGTTTCCTCCAGAACCATTCTACCCACTCGTTTCTTAATAAAAAAAAAAACTACTAGAACCACGGACTACATAAGCATTATACTTTATCCAGTTTTTAAACACAGAGATTTTAAAATTGTTTTCGCTTTTTCTGTTGGTTTTACACCTTAGTTATTTTTCATACTTCTGCTAAAGAAAAAACTCCGTGATGCTCTGATACTCACAGGGATAGAAGAGCTTTTCTTTCGTGCTTCAACTTCAGCAAACGAACCTTTGCAATTGCACAGATTTGTCGCCCCCAGAGAGCCACGCCCCCTACTGTCTTTCTCATCTCCGTCAGTGAAGAGAGAATTTGTTCCATCTCCACAAGTCTTTCTGTGTCCCCAGCTCTTTCCAGCTGTGCTTCTCCTAGAGCATCAACATCTGCAAAGCACAATAGAAGCAATTCATTAAATCCCACTCCAGATGCGTATTAGGAAGCCTACTGCATGAGTTTGTTTTACGTATTTCTAGTTTTTTACATTACTTTAGACGTGGCATTATGGGCTGCTGCCTTTTAGCTAGGGAAGTAATTCAAAGATTCATTTTTTTTTTTTTTAACAAAAAAAGAGTGGAGAGGAGCTCTTAGATAATTCGAATATGCACTGTACCTTAGAGAGATGAGATAAAAATGCAAGACCATTTTAGTGCCTAGGTGTCATCTGCAAATTTAGTAAAGGGAGCAATCTTCTATGTGTTCACCTAGAGAAGCAAGCTATAAATTGACATGCTGCACACTGGGAGTGAGCTATGAATGATAAGTTATCTGCCTGGGGGTCAATTATAAATTGTCATTACTGGTGAGATTTGAGATGTGTTCTCATCTTTTGCCCTTTGCCCATTCTCTACCATCCCTAGGTGCCCAGGATGATGCCTACTGTATGATGCTAAAATAAGCCCGACCCAAAGTCTCAGAAAGCACACCCATAATAAATACGCAAGCACAAGCACGGACAGGAAAACACACACTCCGAACAAAGACATAAAGATCTTGAACAAGATAGGGGTGGAAAGTACATTAAAAGAATGATTTAAAATGATAAAGATTCATAATTTTTAATCTGTTAGATGAAGCACCACGAAAACTACAAAGATTAACTTTCATCAAAAGAGGAGCCGTTCCATTCATCAGGGAGAAGATGACTCACTGTGAAGGAGACAGCTGAAATGTTGAAGACGTTGTCTAATTGTCTAACACACAAAATTGTCTAATTTCTAACACACAAAAAAACAAAGATGGGAGATCTTAACTGGAGAACCTAGTGTCTGTGGGACAGCATCAGATGTCTAAGATCTTTTTTTTTTCTTTATCGCTGGTTTGTAGGAATTTTTTATAGTTTCTTTTTCTTAAAATATTATTTGAGGTTCTTTAGTTTTTCTGATCCATAGGATATTTGGTATTGATTTGGGAATCAAATCAATATAAAATTCACCCACAGATCCAAAGAATTCAAAAGTCCCAAATGAGAATTGTTAAACTGTGCTCCTGAGGCTGATGGTAAAGTATACTAGATAAAATGTCAGACTGGGAGAGTTAGGAGCCCAAGAGATATAATGTATGGGCAAATAAAACTGTTTTATTCTCTCTCTGTCTCACTTCTTTCTACCAATCAATCATCTATCTATATCTCTACAGATAAAGATACTGATTTATAAATACATAAGTGTATGTGACTTGGGTGAAGGTATGTATAATAATAACTGAGAAGCACATATAATTATAACGCATGATAGATATATCAAAAAGGAAAAGGGAAGATAAAAGTGGATTCATTTAAAGGTAGTTACATTTTGTGTGAAGCAGTATACCAACATTGGAATATAGGTTATTATAAATAAATTTTCCTAGTGACCATGGAAAACAACACAAATAAACTACAGCTAAAAAGGAAATAAGGGAACAAGTTACTTACTACTAATAAAAAAATCATGGCAGGAAGGAATAAAAAAGCAAAGAATAGATGGGACCACGTGACAGATTTAAACAAAATCATAGCAATAATCATATTAAAATAATCAGAAATAAAAGAAAGTTCAGGGGAAATTGAGGGGGAGGGAGGAGGAACAGGATAAAAGAAAAACAGTGGAATGAATTTGACTTGACTTTTCAAGGTACCTATGTGAATAGACTACAGTGAATCTCGCCATTAGGTATATCCACAAGACACTAATTTTATTAAAAAACGGTAAATAATTAGGAGGGTCAGTAGAGGAGAGGAAAGGGAACAGGGGCAGTAGGTGGGGGAGGCCAAGGGTAAGTACTGGGGACTTGCTTGGAGCAAACTGTACTCCATGCATTTATAATTATGTCAAAATAAATCCTAATGTTATGGGTAACTATTATGAACTAATAAAAAACATGTTTAAAAAAGGAAATGGGTGAATGCCACTTATAAGAATTATATTGTTAAGATTTGCTTAAAAGTAAAATTCAGCGATATACTGTTGATAAGAAACTCCTCTTAATTTAAAAACACAGAAGTTTGAAAAAAATTTTAAGTGGAATAAAATACCATTCAAATAAACACATTAAAATCACATAAATTGAAGAGAGAAAAAGATAAAATTAGACATGCATAGAGTTACAATTGAAGACCTAAATACCTCTACTCATCATCAATAGAAAATTTAGGCAGAAAAAATTGAAAAATCAGTAAGATCATAGAACTTCTGAACAATATTATCATCCAACTTGATTTAACTGACATTTACACAACTCCCAATACAACTGAAGTTCTAGAAAACTACATGTTCTATATGTACTGTAAATGCACACATATGCATTTACATATATATTTACATATACATGCTTATATTTACATATGGATATTTTTAAACTGATAAGAAACATTCACCAAATAGACCAAATGCTGCTTTAATGAGTCTCAATAAATGCAAAATGTTTAAATCATAGATAATATTTTATGACTTCCCAAAAAATTAATGTCAATAACAATAATATCTAATATATCCACAAATATTTGTAAATTAAGCAACACTTTTTTAAGTGACCATGTATGACAACCTCATCTTATCAAACTGAACACATCATTAAAGATGCAAATATTATAAAAGAGAACCCAATAAAAATTTTAGAGTTGAAAATTGCAACAACGAAAAACAAAAAATTCACTGGCAGAACTTCATACATTTCAGCAAGTAGAAGAATCAGTGAACATAACAAAAGGTAAATGGAGGTTAGTCTGGCTAAAGAACATAAAGAAAAAAGAACAAAGAAAATGAAGAGTCTCAGAGAAATGTAGAACATTATCAAGCACACCGACAAAAACCACAACAATGGCAGTTTCAGAAGGAGAGGAGAGAGAGAAAGGAAAGAAATAAGGCCAAAACTTCCAAGTTGGATGAAAAACACTAATTTCCATGTCCAAGATGTCCAATATACCCCATGTGGGATAAATGTGAAGCTCTAAAGACATAAACAAGCTGTCAAAAGCCAGTCAGAAAGAGAATCTTGAAAGCAGCAAGAAAAAATGGCTCATTGTAACAAGGTATCCTCAATAAGTCTAAGTGCTGACTTCTCATCAGAAACTATGGAGGCCAATGCACAGTGGAAGTGCAGAGTGTGCAGAAAGGAAGATAAAAATGTTCTGTCTGAAATTGATCTTGGACTGTGAGGAGGGCAATGAGCTTTGGATGCAGGAAAACAAGCTATGCATCCCTCAGTCAAGACAATACTGACAGAGGATGCATCTCATCTTTTCATAAGCTTGCTCGAGAAGGGCATTAATCATGGAGACCAACATTGTGCAATCACATCTTTGGAATGTGTCTTCTCAAGCTACGAACTGTACTGCATGTTGTAAATACTTTCACTTAAAAATTTTCACGCATTTCATTTACCAGATTCATCAATTGCTGATTTTCCTTCTAGCTTCAGGAACACCTCATTCAAAGTTGTCATGGAAACACCATAATTCTCAATTCCCAGGTCAGGACTGCTATCAAGATCCTTGTAAAGTTCTAAAGAATACAAACAGCAGAGAATCAGAACAGAGAAAGAATGAGCAAACTGAGGACATCTTTTCAAATTAAGAAAAGAAAGTACATGAAGTTATACTTAAGATATGTCTAAGACATTTTAAAAACTAACATTTCATAATAAGTAATCTTATTGTTCAAATTCCATGTATTTTCTATTTTTATATGCTATAGCCCAAGAATTACTCTCATGATCAAATATTAGTTTATATTCATTTAAATTTCTATTACAATTTTATTTTAGTTTTTTTAACCTAATTATGGAACTTTGGATTTCTCAACTCTAAATCTAATTACTTGAATAGTTTTTTGCAGAGAACAGATACAAATGGGGGGTCATTCACGTTGCAACTAACAAAAGTGAAAGAACATATATTTTGAGGATCAGGTGGATGTTTAAGAACCTTCTTCAGCTCACAAAGCATCTGTCAAAGGCAGACAGAGGATCTAAGTCATTTTAAAATATGTTTCTGATTCTGAGAAAAGAAGAAAAATTTCACAAGTTCTAATAGAGAATGAAGAATTGATTCAGAGTTTCTTGGACTAGTAGGAAATTATGATGGCAATTCCTCCCTCTACCAATTTTTGTATCCATTCCTTCATCTAAAAATATTTTGGCATCAGTCATTACTGATGTTGGTCTCTATGATTAATACCCTTATCAGGCAAGCTTATGCAAAGATGAGATGCATACAGCCATGAACAACATCCCTGCCTGCATGGATCTGAATTGTAGTGGGTAATTAAGCTGAAGTTAAAATCCAGATCTAAGGCTAGAGTAATTACGGAAGACCTGAGGTTTCATTCTGGAGAGTCCGGTGGCACAATGTAAGAAGCTTCCAGTCTCAGCTAGAATATCTTCCACAGAAAGGTAGAAAAGATTTTTAACTGCTAATGAGTACCACGTGTTATTCTTCATTCTACCTAAAACTTTTACAAACTTTCCTTAAATTTTAATTACCCTTAAAACACACTAATTAGCAGTCTATGAACACTTTGCTGAATGCTTCTAAGGAATACGTGTGTTATAAAATGTACATTTGAGTGGCTTTATGGAATAATTTATGTGTCTTTGTTAACCACACACATGGCAAGGTTAATTGTTTCAATTGCTCAATGTAAGCCTCCAGAGAGCCCATTGTCAGGAGCAAAAGGACAAGCAGAATTAGTAAACCTCTGTTTATTAGCCTGAAAAGCCCAAAGTTATCACAACGGCCTGACCAAGAGGAATAGTTATATCATGGGGCTATTTAACACACTTAAGTCAGAGGTTTTAACCATTGATGCTCATGTACAGTTATGATCACTAGAATGTTCTTCTATGTAGTACAAGGGGAACAAGGATTAAAAGAAGCTCTCTAAAATGCCCAAGCATTGCTATCAGCATATAATAATCTTCCCCACTATAGGAAATTGTTATTTGACTACTGATTTGATCATGTTTAAATACCTGAACATCATCATAAGCTCTCAATGATGTTAATTATAAAAGTTACCATTTTTTATTATAAATATTATTTCTATATTTAATTTCATGTTTCTATAAACATTACCTGGAAATCTATAGGTTGTTTCTAAGGGTAATGTATAGACAAGCTTTCCTTCACTTTCTGCTGATAATTTGGCATCAGGAATGTGCTGTTTAACAAGGGATGTTATCTTTTCCCGAGCACATATTTCATTCAACTGCAAACTGGTGTTAAAAAAAAAGGGGGGAGATATGTTATTTGACATAATCTCCAATAGCATGAAAATAAAGTCTAATCTCTATAGGACAAAGAAAACCAACTAAAATCTAATGCAAGAAACAGGACATGAAAACATGAAATAAGAGGACAAAAATCCCAATCATATAAATGTAATGTGGAAAAGCAAAGAGGAAGCTAATCAGAATTACTGGTCAGATTACTAGAGGGATAGTGCCCAGAGAAGGTCAATAGTGATTCAGGTCCTTAAATGGAGAATAACTACATGGTAGAAATACTAGGAATGAAGATCAGGACTAAGCAAGATGGATAATGTTGACCATTATGTTCAACATAAGTTTAAGTTAGCTAAATAGGATTATCATACTGGAGGGACTTTTGAAAGTCCTAGATGCCAAACAGGGTCAGTTATTGAGTTTAGTCATTCAATGCAAATTTCTTACATTAGCCTGCACTTAGGAAATTATCTAGTTAGGGACCCAGGAAGAAAACAAACAAACAGATAAGTAAACTAATTATCAACCGTGATAATTGCTATGAAGGAAATCAAGTTATAGATAGAAACTAATTATGCATGAATGTGGGTTTGGGAAGCTGAGATCCCCAATTTTAGCTTGCTTTCTAGTGTTAACTCCAGAACACTGAATAAGAACAAAACTTCATTGAGAAGTCTAGCCATTCAAACACGCCACACTATTTTCCCATTGTAGAAAAGCAAACAAATAAATAAAAATTGACTAATCAAGGTTATTGAGTATACAGTAGATAATAATATCTGCAATGATTTTACTCTGAATCTTGGTTTTTGCCATTTGAAAAATCTAATTTAACCTCTCTTAGCAGTTTCCTCATTAGTAACATAGAATAATGATTCCTAACACCTAAGGTTGCTAAGAACTGAAAACTAGTAATGTTAACACTTAGCCCTTAAAAATGGGAGCTGTTTATTTAGCTAAATGCTTCAGTCAGAATTATTCTATTTACTCATAAGGCATGCACGAACTTATAAGAATATAAGTTATTCCGAGAAGCAGTGAAATCCACTGAGGGAATTAGCCATGATGTAGCCCTGAAATAAAACAATTCTAGAAACATTTCCTTGCCCCTTACAAAAACTTGAGGTGGGTGTTCTGGAGGATTCTGTGAGTGGTGCATCGTGGTCCTTCCTCAGGAGTTTTATCTCTTGGAATGAGGGGATTGGCAAACTTTTTCTGTATATATATTTCTGTATATATATTTTAGAGTTTGCCTGCAAAAGCTATTAGATTTCTGTTTCAACTATCCAACTCTGCTGTTGTGTCTCAGAAACTCCCTAGGCAATACACAGGAGAATAGCAAGACGGGATCCCAATCTAACTTTATTTACAAAAACAGGAAGGGGGCTGGACTTGGTCCATGGACCATAATTTGTTAATCTTGGACTGCCAAGAAGAAATGAAGCTATTATGCAAATTACAGTCCAGAGACCCATGAGGAGACTCATGAATTGGGCAGGGACCCTGACTAGGTCCTTTTATTTAGAGAGCATAATATTATTCAGCCATAAAGAAGAATAATATTATGGCATTTGCAGATAAATGGATGTAATTGGAGAATATCATGCTAAGTGAAATAAGCCAATCCCAAAAAAACCAAAGGTCAAATATTTTCTCTGATAAGTGGGTGACGATATGTAAATGGGTTGTGGGGGTGGGAGAGGTGAGAGAAGAATGGAGGAAATTTAGGTAGAGGGAAATAAGAGGGAGGAGGGGGCGGGGGTATGAAAGATGGTGGAATGAGACAGACATCATTACCCTATGTACATGTATGATTACATGAATGGTATGAATCTACATCATGCACAACCATAGAAATGAAAAGTTGTACCCCATGTGTGTACAATGAATCAAAATACAGTCTGTAAAAATTGAAAAATAAAAATATTACACAGTATTCTAGGCCACATCTCATTTATTGTTTCTATAACTTTTACTTCTAAACAGGAATTATTACTCCAAGTTTATAAGTGAAAAAAACTGAGTTTCAAAAGGTTTAAATAACTTCTAAGAAGAGATGCAAACTAAATGCTTCAGGAAATTAAGAACAAAATTGGGACATTTCACAAAACAGGAAGATTAAGTGGGTTCAAGGAAACAGTTAGCCTCAGGGGGAAAAAACTCAATGGGAAGTGTAGATCATGGTAATATGTGCATAAGGAGCAGTGACTATTTCACTTTAACTCAGGGTGTTGAATTGGGTCAGAGCACACAGCATAGGAGTCACGATAGATCAGGTCCCACCAGCATTACTTGGCTACATGGTTTGGATGCTGGTAGGTAAAATGGAACCATTGTAAAGTTTGTTATGTTTCATCATTTTATCTTGTTTTCTTTTTAAGTATAGATGATACAAATCAGAACAACTAACCAATTAATATAAAAATTAAAATATGGACTCGGATACTAGATTTGAAGCTCAATATATTCAAAATCAATTCCTGACTCTATCACATATTAACTTAGGGTTATGGTTTGAACGTTTCAAAGTTCATGAGCTGGAAACAATCCCAGTCCAATGGTGTTGAGATGCAAGAGTTTAAGAGGTGATTAGGTCATGAGGCTCTCTCTTCATGAATGGATTAATACCATTATCATAGATGTGGGTTAGTTACTGTGGGAATGGATTCCTGATAAAATGATGAGTTGACCCCCTACCCGGCCCTGCATGTGATCTCTTGCCCTTTCTACCACCATGTGATGATGTAACAAAACAGCCCATGCCAGATGTGGCCCCTCAACCTTGGACTTCCCAGCCTCCAGAACTGTAGGAAATAAGTGTTTATTCTTTATAAATCATCCAGTCTCAGGTGCTCTGTTCTAGCAGCATACAACAGTTTAAGACACATAAGGAGTCTATAATTTTATCTGTAGAGTAAAAATAACAATGACTCCTATCTCAGAAATCAAAGATTAAAATAAAATAATGTTAAGCATCATCCAAATAAATAACAACTCTGACATGTTACTATTCAAAATACTAATGATTGAGGACAATGGAAAGAAGAAGAACAAGAAAGAGGAGGGAGCACTGGAGGAGTGGAAGCAAGTAGGCTACTTAAGAAATTATATTAACACCCTGGGTTGAGAGATGATTAGGGTGTGAAAGAATACATTCATTGAAAAAGTTCCCCTAAGACACATTTCAACAGACCAGGCATTTTTAATATTTCCTAACACATTTATCTGAACTTTTGTTGCCAACATATATTCTCAATCTCAAATGTCTCCAAAATCAACCACTCTCATACACACATGCTTTCTCTATCTATAGCTCCACACAGATATGTGCGTGTGGGTGTGCAAGCATTGGTGTGTAAGGATAATGGGTATTCTTGTCATGTCTGTGTCAATCACCATCAAGCCTGGCTCCCGCCCAGTTGTCCCTTACCAGCGGAGCATTCCCTGGTGGCCCTACCTTAGATGATAACCGATTCCCCACTTCTTCTTCAGAAACAGTGAAGAACCTGCACACTTCAGTTTCCCTTTGGAGAGAAACACTTTCCTATCTGAAAGAGAAAGAAGCAAAGAAGAAAGTGAGTTAGGAAGTTTCCCATTTGTTTTTAAGAAAAACCAGTCTGATCTAACTCTAGTTCAGGAGACAGAGCTACTAAGGACTCAATGAAGTCTGTACTTAACTTTGATTTATGTACTTCAGGTTATCTTTCTGCCAACTCATCAGGGAGATTCAACTATATGGATATATTTTCTATTATAGACAATCATCACCTAACACAGTTTAATGGATCAAACATTAAAATTCTTTGGATATTTCAAGTTGACGTGTCTTTATTCTGAGAGAATCAATCTCTTAGAATACAGACTCTACTTGCTTCACTGGAAGAGCATGCTCCTACATAATCAAACGATACATTCACAAGATACATGGAAATGGTTGGACGTCAGATGCTTTGGGCCCAGTCATCTCATGACCAGTGGTACTGATCACCGTGGATGGCTACATGGCCATATTAAATGCAGCTGTTCAGAATACCAATCCACATTTCTCAAATACCCTTAAGTCCTCATGAGGATATTTTAACTCTAGCCAGCAATTACCTGCCAGGAGGTCAGCCTCATCCATGAATTGAGTACTAAACAGGATCACGCGATCTGTTTTACGTTCTTTGAGAAGGTTCCAAATTCGGTGTCTTGAAAAGGGATCCATTCCAGCAGTGGGTTCATCCAATAGGAATATCTGCAGAGGAGGGATGTGTGAAGAAGTGTGTGTGGTGTGTGTGTGTGTGTGTGTGTGTGTGTGATGTGTGTGTGTGTGTGTGTGTGTGTGTGAATTTCTACTCAGGTGAAGTTCTTCCAGAAAACAATGTAGAAACCATATGATTTACATGCATTTATTTACTTTTTACAGTACCGAGGGTCAAACCCAGACCCTCATGAATACCAGACAAGCACTGTACTATTGAGATATACCCCTTCCCTTATTTATATTTAAAAGGTGTTGTGGTTAGGATTTTGTTCCTGTTTTGAATATTTTATTTTAAATATTTTATCAAAATGTCCTTTTCAATGATAAGGTTTGAACTCTCACCAAAATGTTTTACTTTCTAAGATTTGAATTCACCCGTGAATTCAGCTTGACTCACCTGAGGATCTCCTAAAATGGCAATCCCGAAGGTCAGCTTTCTTTTCTGTCCACCACTTAAGTTTTGAGCAAGGACATTCTGAATATTTTTCATTTCCAATTCCAGCAAAACTCTTTGTATCTAACCAAAAGACAACATTTTATGTCATACACCAAGATTCATTTCTGTTTTCCTTTTAAAACACTTTTCTAAAGACAAAGCTGTAAGGTGTGATGGTTAAACTTGGATCCTGTAGCCAAACTGCCTGACCTTGAACACCATTCCATCTTCACCTGCTGTATAATCTTGGTCAGTCACTTTCTCTTTGAACCTCAGTTTCCACATGCATAAAATGGGGATCACAACAGTATCTATCTCATAGTGTTTTTCTAAGGACTATTTGAGTTTTACATTTAAAGTTAAGGATATGCTGGGTACATTGTAAACTATCTAAATGTTTACTATTGCTTAAATCAGATTTTCCTCTTCAACATCTACCAAGGATTTACATGCAGACACACAGATAATTAATGAAAGAGGAGAAACACTGCAAACAGGATTTAACAATCTCATTTTGACCAACACATTAATTTTAAGGTATTTATATACCTCTTGCTCCACTTCCTGTGGCGGAATCCCTCTTATTTTAGCAAACAGCCTGAGGTTTTCTCTCACGGTAAGGAAGTCAAACTGTACATTGGATTGGGGACAAACTCCAGTGATCTTGATGACATTTTCTAGGTCTTCAATTTCTGAGAGTTTATTACTGTAGATGGCGATGGAACCTATCACAAAGATTCTACGTTAATATCAGAATAATGAGTAAAACAAATTATTTCTAAATGAAATAAAATCACTATCAATGCACTAATCAAATTTTAGATAAACAATTTTATCTTCAAGGTTTATACGATTGAGGCATTATGAATTTTCATTTCAATTGAAAAGCAAATTGAAAAAAAAATAAGAGTTCCCATCCTCTGCTTTACTCCTGACGATGCTGTCTCTTACCCCTCACAATTAGGTTTGGCTGGATGCCCCGCCAGGCCTTAGCAAGTATGATACAAGCAGAGCTGAAGAACAGCTATGAACTGTGCCATGTCCTCTCTTGCTGCTGAGAGCGTGAAGAACCTTGGGTGAATAATCCCAAGCTGGCTTCTTGGGACATGAAAGTCCATGCAAAAATAGAGATGCAGCTGTCCTATCTGAAGCCTTAAATATGTGAGTGGGCACATGTTAAATCACCCAATCCCAGTTACATGGTCCAGACCAGAAAAACTGCTCAGTGAACCCATGAGAAAGAAAGAAAACATTTTTATATTAAGCCATTAAGTTTAGGAGTATTTCTCACACAGCAAAAGCTGACAGATACATATTGGAATGCCAAACTAGTGATCATGAAAATAATTATCACAAAATACTTATGTTCATGTACTAATTAGATATTAAAAACTTTTATAAAACAATATGACAAATATATTTCCATTTTTCTTTGGTATCTGTATTTGTTGTTACTAATAAGAAGGATTTTATATTAGCAGCTTACGTATTTGTCAACCTGACTTTGGACAAAAGGACTCTCACCTTTGGTGGGAACAGACAGCCCACTAAGAATATTTAACAGCGTTGATTTTCCAGCTCCACTGTGACCAAGTATTGCAGTGATTTGGCCTTCGTAAATGTCAAATACCAGATCTAGAAGGAAAAAAGGAAAGGAAAGGAGGATAAGATAAAAGAAGGAAGGAGAAGAGATGGGAGGAAGGAAGGAAAATAATAAAAATCACAAATAACATCCTGGTATGAAGCCAATGAGTTGTTACTTTATTTCCTTGAATGATTGTATTTTCTAGCATGAATACATTGTGTTGAGTTAAAAATAAAAATACCCTTAATAAACTTAGTTTTCAAAATATCCTTTCTAGAAATTTTTAAATTATTTGATTTAAATGAATGAAACATGCCTTATACTCTTAAATTCATTGACATTGCCTGGCATGTGATAGGTGGATGTTAATATTTATTAAATGGAAGAATAGATCAAAAATAAACAGTCACATGGCTAAAACTTCTATGCGATAAGTAGGTAAATGCCTCTCTCTCTCTCTCTCTCTCTTTTCAGAAAAAGAAAAAAAGCAGTATCAACCAATAGCTTTTGGATTATAGAAGAAAAAATTGAGTTTGTAGGAAAAAAATATCCGTAGACTACCTTAGTATAGATTTTAAATACATGTAATTCTAAAACCCTCACTTTTTCTAATTTTCATAAAATAAAAGTGATGTGTTAGAAGGGAAAATTTATGATATGTTTTAAATAACTTAAAATCTGAGATACTATCATTAATTGCTCAACAAAAGCAAAACAATTTGAATATGAATCATGAAATTGATACCAATATAACAATTTTTTTTTTTTTTTTTTTTACCTTTCAAAGCTTCTATTTTATCAGGCTTTCCTTTAAATTCCTTTGTAACATTTCTGATTCTGAAAAAAAAAAAAAAAAAAAGAAAAGCTACTTCAAGGTGACAGTTCTCTTTGGTCTGTAATTCTAGTTTGCTTCCAGAACCAGATGAATTTGATCTTCAGGATAGAAGGAGAGGTGGGACTCACTCTCATGGAGTCCTGCTTGTGGGACAGAACTCTTCAAGAATCCTGCAGAACACTCCAGTCCTGGCTGGACATTAGCCTCATCTGATGAGTTTTAAAAGTTTGTATTTGGGTCTTATCAGTAGACTCTGATTCCCTAGATTGGGGGATGGTCTAACATTGATTAACAGAGAACAGGGCCACCTCTGGACTGCAAAGTGAAGGAAGACCAAGAGAGAACATGGGCAACAGACACTGGAAGGGTCAGTGTGAACCACGGGCACAGGTTGGTGATCTGGTGATCTCCTGAGTCTCTGTCTCTAGAGGATCCTTAAAAGGTAGCAAAAGAAGAGAGGCAGTGCATCACCAGATGAGGCAGGGGTCTCACAGGGGTACCCACCATGATGACTCTTGCCATCTGCACCACTTGGTTTTCTCTGTTATCTTAACCAATGTACTGGATCCAGGTAAGTTTCAATATTTGCAATCTGAGAATTTGGAATGCTTTAGGATTGTGTTGCAGGGTATGAAAAATATTTTATCTTGCACGTACAAAGCCTGGCTCATGGTAAACATTCAACAAGCTAAGAGAACGCTGGTTACACGATGTGGTGGCAATAGAAAGGAATGGAATTAACATTCACTGGGTGCTATCATGAATCTGGGATTCTAGATATTTTATCTGCATGCTTTTATTCTAATGGGTAAGTGGAATCTACAAGTGAAATCAAATGTATGTTATTCTGTCATCTACTGTTCATCAGACAATTCAGGTTTTATTCATATTAAACTATTTAATTCTATTTTGATCCCATTTTACTGTCAAAAAATGAGAAGTATCATAAGTGCAATGTGTATAAAGTGTGAATAAATGTTGCCAAAGAATTGAGGGAGGCCGGGCATGCCTGTAATCCCAGCACTTGGGAGGCTGAGGCAGGAGGATGGCGAGTTCAAAGCCAGCCTCAGCAACTTAGCAAGGCCCTAAGCAACTCAGTGAGACCCTGTGTCTAAATAAAATACAAAATAGGGCTGGGGATGTGGCTTAGTGGTGGAGTGCCCCTGGGTTCAATCCCCAGTACCAAAAAATAAAAAAAATTTTAAAGAAAGAATTGAGGGAGGCTAAGGATGGAGAAAGAAAGAAATGAATAAAAAAAACCTGAGAATCCAAGCAAGAGTTTTGTTGACCTGTCTTCAGTGGCAAAATCAAAGCTTCTATTTAATGTAGATGTCAACACTACAAGGGGCTGGTAAGGGACTTCTCTAATGTGGGAAGTGATGCAGGTGTTGTGGGTAGTTTGGTGTGGTGACCTCTGCAGAGCCCAGGGAGAGAGTTCTGCTTCTCTCAGATGCTGACTCTTAGCTTCCCAGCCTTGGCCTGTTCTCCATTCACATCCTTGTTACCTGATGGCTTCTTTCCCATGGAATTCTGGAGACATTGGTTCAAAAGAGTCATTAGATGAAGGACTGGAATCTATTTCATCTTCAAGGATCACACGATCAGCCTTTGGTTGTCGTGACCAAAATGAGGACTTCAGGAAAAACAAGGGTGAACGTCGATGTCCAAATTCATCTGCACGACCAGGAGACAATTAAATACAAGGTCAATCGTCACCTTTAGGGAGGAGTGACATTAATGCAGCCTGTTTCTGCTAAGCCATGTTGGTCAACACAAGGCAATACTTTTTGTGTTTTTGGTTTTACTTATGATGCTAGGTATTGAACCCAGGTCCTCATGCATGCTGAAGAATGTGCTCTACTATTAAGCTAGGGCTCAGTCCCATTGAGTGTGTTATGACATGTTCACCTTCATAAGGAAAAAAATCACCAAGATATCCCTATGGGAAGCAATGAAACTGTGATTAACAAGTTTTCAGGAGGAATTTAATAAGCATTCAAAATTTTCTTAACCACAATAAAACCAGATGTTGGAATAAAAATGCGAACTCTTCAGGGCCTGTTGAATTCTGTGTCATTTTATTAGTAAAGGAAGAAGATGTTAAGAAGTGACTACTGGATAAATAAAACAAATATTCCAAGAGAAGACAGAATGGGTCTTAACAAAAATAGAGCATTTGTAAGAAAGGGGAAGAATGGAGCAAAAAAAAAAAAATTATTCAAACTTAACAGAGTGGAGCTTTTAAAAAGCAACTTTACATTTCTGTTTTTATCTCATCTCTAAATAATAATTTCCTCTGGAGCAAGTTTATGATTTTCTGGGGGTGCAGCTCAGTGGTAGAGGGCTTGCCTAGCATGCATGAGGCCCAGGTTCAATCTTCAGCACTATTGCAATTAAAAAAAAAAAAAAAAAAAAAAAAAGAAAAGAAAAGCTAGCTATTTGTGTTTCTGTTGGAGAGTCAGGGTTCCAAACTGGTGTGCTAACTAGCTATAAAAAAGCAGCTATAAATTTTCATGATTAACAGATGCATTTAGGAATGAGCTTTATAAGCATCTCCTTAAAAATAATCAGAGGATTGAAGTTCATGCAAATTAGTGATTTAATACATGAAATTCAGACTTCAGTTCTAAAGAGTCACATGGCAAGGAAGACATGAAGAACTTATGCTGACAACTTATATTTATCTCCTTCCTGTTGATACACAAAGTGGTTCTTTTTAAAAAGAATTTTTAGTTGTAGATGGATACAATACCTTTATATGTATGTATATATATATATTTTTAAATTTTTTTAATGTGGTGCTGAGGTTTGAACCCAGTGCCTCACCAGATGGGAGGTGAGGCCTCTACCACTGAGCTACAACCCCAGCCCCACAAAGTGGTTTTTAACATATAAATTGTACATGTATTAGGAAACCTGTTCTAGGAAAGAACATTATTCAAAGGATGTTTGATTTTAATCATATCACCACTCACTTGGCAAAATTTTTTCAAAGTACATCATCAATGCCAGATAGAGGAAAGTGTCAAAAATCAACATGAAATTTGTTGCTATAATTAGATTCGAGCCATCCGGTGCATGGAGAAATGCATTAGAATTTAAGTCATAGTCCAAGTGTAAGAGCTGAAAATTAAGAAAAAATAAGATAAATTACATTTGTGACATATTTTAAATAATAAGGGTGGGTGCAGGAATAAAATAGCTTCTTATCATCTTATCCTGGGCCTCGAATTTTAAATAATGAGATGGACTACTTTATGGTTGTCAAATGTATCAGAAGGCATGGACATTTGAGAAACTAGAACACTTTTTAATAACTGCAATGAGGAAAAGTATATTCTAAATGAAATTGGAGCATTCAGAGGAGGTAGGGAAACACAGCAAAAGATTTGAACTTAGACTTTCATCAAATAGGACACAGTCAAAAGATGGGGTGAGTCCTGAAAACAGCTGCATTCCACAGAATTTTTATTCTGGAAAAAATAGAACTGGTATGTTTAAAAAACCCCAGTAGGGAAAGGGGAAAGTGGGTTGGTCTCTGATATCCAAGTGAAGGAGTGTTTATAATTAACAATTTTTTTTTTTTTTTGGTACTGGGGATTGAACCCAGGGGCACTACACCACTGAGCCACATCCCCAGCCCTATTTTTTTTTTGTATTTTATTTAGAGACAGGGTCTCACTGAGTTGCTTAGGGCCTCACTGAGTTGCTGAGGCTGGCTTTGAACTGGCAATCCTCCTTCCTCAGCCTCCCAAGTGTTGGGATTATAGGCATGCGCCACCATGCCCGGCATCAATTTTTTTCTTAAGCACTGAATACCAAATAGCTGATGACTGGCATCACAATTTATTTGGAGGGAAGGTAAGTTGAGTCCAATAAAAATAAAAGAGAAATTTTATGAAAAGAAACAGTTCACTTGTTAATTAATAGGTTTTCAATGTGTTTTTAACTTGATGGTATTTTACTTTATGTTTTTGAGAGTTGTATGTTGTCTTCAACTGCTAAATCAAAATATGAACAGAAGCTGAAGCCACAGAAATGGAGAGCAGAAGAGTGGTCACCAGAGGCTGGGACGGGTCCAGCAGGGAGGGGGTAGGGGGATGTGGAACAATGGGCACAAGTCACATTAGAAGCAATGGGTCCTACTGTACATGGTGTGACTACAGTTCACAGCAATGTGCTTGCAACATCAAATATATATTTGATTAATAGCTAACAAAAAACCTTTATATGGTCTCTAAAGGATCATGTGTTGATCATTCACTCCGACCCCCACCTTTCTAAATGGCTTATTTTTCTGGGATGAGTACTTTCAAAGCTTTTACAAATTTAGCTGTGCAAAATTAGAAAGTCTGCATGAGGGTTTTAAATCTTATCATGCTGAACATGAGAGCAATTACAGACTCTTCCAGAGAAGAAAGATGGTATCTATGAACCATTAGATGACTTCTTACCTGGGACATTCCAAGGGTGAAGGCAAATGGGCTAAGAAAACTGAAAATCCACTCCAAGGACACAGGGAGGTATCTGTACAACGCTGTGAATCCCAGGCTCCCCCAGAAGACAGTAAGGAGGAACACCACCAAGCTGGTGAGGAAGGACTTCTTCACCAGGACGCTCATCAGGAAAGCCAGAGCTATCTAAATGAGAGACGACCCAGTTGGTTCAGGTTCCTCCAGGAGTTACTGGTAGCATGATAACAGGAGGGATTTGACATACAACATTTTAATTTTATTATTAGTTTGCATATAATTCATGAAACCTACATTTTGCAGATTGTATTAAAGACTGGCATTACAAAGCACGACTAATCCAATTGTACCTATCTATAGATATTTTGCATGCAAACAGAGCAGACAGAAAGCAGGTATATAGACTAAATAAGTTCATCTGAAACCAACAACTTGATTCTTAGAGCAAGAGATGGACAGGGAAAAATTTAATCCAACTCACCAGTGACAATCCATAAAGGAGAAAGAGGGTGAAAACCACCATGAAGTTGGTCAGAATGAAAAACTGGATAGATTTTATAATAAGTGCCAAGAAAAGGGCCATAATGAAGATGAAGCCAGCATAGAGCAGACCCCAGGAGAGCCTGGTGTGGAAACAAAGTTTTGTTTTAGTACTTAGTGTTCGGTTGAAAAGGAGGACCCACAATGAATTCTACCATGATTATTTTTGCAGGGGGCAAATGCCAGGGATTGAACTCAGGGACACTAACCACTGAGCCACATCCCAAGCCCTATTTTGTATTTTATTTAGAGACAGGGTCTCACTGAGTTGCTTAGCACCTCACTTTTGCTGAGGCTGGCTTTGAACTCATGATCCTCCCACCTCAGCCTCCCAAGCTGCTGGGATTACAGGCATGCAGCACCATTCCCCGCCTACCATAATTTTTCATTGTTTATTTGCCCACTCACTCATTCATCCATCCATGCTCCATCCATCCATGCATTTTATTGCATATTCTTGGATATGCAATTATAAGCTAAAACTTTTGGACAAAATTCATAAGGGATTAAGAATATTCTTTTTCTGAAAATGATTTCAGAAACACATGCATGCACACAAACACACATCATTGCTGGGGGAGAAAAAGGAATAATTAGGTTTCCAGTCTGATGGATTTTGGTTGCAACATTTCATTTTGGACATTCTTGCCCTGTGACTGTGGGAAAACTCTGGGACCACCCTTGAGCCCTTTATTCCTCTGGACAATAGAGAACTATGCGGTGGTGAGGACTTGGTGAGGTGAGGCTATGTGGGGCCCTGTGTTAGTTCTTGGTAGCACCTCTGTGAATCCCTGCTGATCCTTTCCCCTCTAGAAACTCAGCGTGAGAAGCTTCATAAACTTCCTTGGAAAGAAGAAATTCCTTCTATTGTGAAATTCTGTCACTTCTCTGACCAAAAACTGTTTTCATCTTTCTCTGGATGGATACATCAAATAATCTATATACTTGTCCTTAATTCCATTAGATAGAATGCCAAAAATAACACCTTCGAATAGTCCATTATGCTTTTCTCATCAATTTATCTTTTTAAACAATGTTCTTTAGAAAGTGTAATGAAATAATGATAATTTAAAGAATCAGAAACAACTGCAAAACCAACATAATAATAGCTAGTTCATATAGCAATTATTATATATTGGGCAATGTTTTAAGAACTTGGCAAATATTAAATCATCTGCTTCTCTTGCTAGTTCTATTCAGAAATGCCATTTCTCTGTTTTACTCTTGTTATTGACAGAGAACCTACTGAATAGAGATGTTGACAGTCTCAAGCCCAGGTGTTCGGCTCTAGAATCTCCAGATTTCACTGCTCTGCTATTGTTTCCTCTAATATTAATTCAACAAAGAGGTCAGTACTGATTTTTAGGATTTTAGCACGGAAAACTCTAACTCCTAATTGATTACAATGTGCACAACTCACCTCTCTCCCTAGCTTTACTGTGATTTTACTTCCTTCTCCCTAGAAACATCAGCTCCGTGCCCTGTCAATTAATTACTCCCAAGATCTCACACAGAACCTTGTCTGCTCTTGGAATTACTCAACCTTCAACTCTAAGATCAAACTACCCAGCCCCTATCCACAACCCTTTTCTGCCCTCTGATGCGCTCGGAGATACTACGTGTTCTTCAGTCTCAAAGGAGCTCCTGATCCTTGACTTCTTGCCCTTTCCATCCATTCCAGCTGGAATTCCACTTCTATCTGTCAGTGTTCCTCTTTCCTAACACCCTCTTGTCAATGGGCTCAGTGGATGCGTCATCCAAAATCACAATCGCCCAGCAACCTAAACCTGATTGATGTTCCTTCTTCACTCAGAGAAACACAGCCACATTCAGCCTCCTCCTGGCAAACATTATATACTAAGGGAAACTTATTGCCTTCAGAGGGATAAAGGGAAAAGGTAGGAAATCTTTAGGTTTTAATAAAGATGCATTGAAAATGTCCACTTTTCCAAGTCTCTCTGTGGATAGGCTGTGCTACAGCTGACTCACCAGAATGCTGAATCCCGCAGGCCCATCATGGCCATCAAGCCCTTCATCTTCTTCCTCTCCCTTGTGACATTGATGGATGCATAGTAAATGAAGGGGGAGAAGGAGATGATGCAGAAGAAAATGAAAAAATCAGTTATAACCCCTCCTTGACTAATGAAGGGCTGTATCTTCATGTATTTTCCAGTAACTGACATCAATTCCTCCATCGCTGAATGATTTGTTGTGGTCTGAAGAGAGATAAGAAAAAAATAAAATTTCCACACTGAACCATGTGCTGGGATTTCATCTTTCTGTTTGTTTTCAACATCTCTTTTCCTAGAAATGTGCAATCCTGTCGGGATCTGATGCTGGCCTAAAGATCCACATCCATGTCCAGCACTGGCCCACTGGGATTCTGGAGTCCAGGCATCCCAGGCTCCCCAGAATTCTAGAATTCACTGTTTGACTCTTTTCCCCACATAATGTCACTTCATGATTTGTTTGCAATGCCTTTTCTGATCTTATATTTCACAAGCTTCAAGTTTAACTGCCATTTCATAAGAACCCTTCCACTGCCTTCTAGGCTGGGAAATTTGCTTGTTTATTTACAAGGACTTGCTTATACGCCCATGAGAACATACTTCTGTTCTACTGATTTCCTTATTATGTCCTAATGATGTATAGCAACTTTAGTAAACTTCGTTGCAATGGTATGAAGCAGTAGATGAAAGAACAGGGCTAGCCATTTATATTTTCTTCCATGAACTTCTAATACCTCTGGTATCATTAATTTGCATGGAAAATTAGTTTTCATTGAAGATTTTGTACTCACTTCTATGATAGCAGCGTTGATGGCAGCTTGAAGAGCCACAAAACCTTCCTTCCAGAATATCGCAATGTAACAGTCAACATCTTCATAGGTTTCAAAACAATGAGCTTTGGGAATAAAAACAGAAAAGAAACTATCACTAGGGTTATGTCAATCCTCGTCACAGGAAATGGACTTTACAGTGGCCCATAATTCACAGGGACTTATTTTGACTCAAAAACATATGAAAACACAAGGGATAGGAATGATTCTCCAAATGAGTCCGGCAGAGTTGTCCTAGGGAATGTTCTGCCTAGGACCAACACCCCTATCGTCACCTTTCTCAGACCACCTTTTGTGCTTCTCTGACAATCAAGAATTTTGTGGAACTCTTTTCTGCTTTTGTACTGTGCAAACAGTCTTTTTTTTTTTTTTTAATATCAGTCTTAGTCAGCTTTTTCACCTCTGTGGCCAAAAGACCTGACAAGAATAAAGTTTGACGTTCATGGTTTCAGAACTCTGATGGCTGACTCCATAACTCTGGGCCTGAGGTGAGGCAGAACATCATGGCGGAAGGGCATGGTGGAGGAAGCAGCCCAGGCCATGGTAATCAGGAAACAGAGAGTTCTACTCACCATGGACAAAATATATACCCCAACAGCAGGCTCCCAGTGACCTACCTCTTCCAGCCACACCTTTCCTGCCTATAGTTACCAACAAATTAATCCTTTCAAATGGAACAATGCACTGATTAGGTTAACACTCTCACGACCCAATCCTTTCACCTCTAAATTTTTTTTTTTTTTGCATTGTCAAACTCTTGAGTTCTTGGGGGACAACTCATTTCTACACCATAGCAATGTTCTTCAAAATAGCAGAATCTAGTAGACACTGAACCACCGCTTGTTCTAACACTCCTTACAACACAGGCAATAGAGCCAAATAGTGTTTGAATAAGGGAATTCATTATGCTTAAATCATGTCCATGAGAATGTCTTTTGAAGAGAAAGGTTTATTTATTTAAAAAAAGGAGATCTACCAGTCCATTGATATCAATACATTTAATGTAGCTATAACTATACATAATATGTTGAATATACTCATATTTAATGAAGTTATATTAAAGTGATATTCTTTAATAAGATGAATTAAAGTTAGATATAGGAACTAAATGCATCTTATATCAAGATTTTAAATATTTAAAAATTATTTTGAAATAGTTCAGATTTACAAATATTATATAAATAGACACATATGAACTTACTGCCAAACTTTAAAAATAAATCATTACAAATACAGTCGGACTCTCCTGCATACTGTCTAGAGGCTCTTTCCTGAGCACCAAGCCTTCAGATAGCTAATGATGTTTCTGAACTTCATTTTTATGTGTCTTTAAGCTTTTACTATGCACCCCTAAACCATATAAGTAATTTTTTAAACATAAACTCTATTTAATCCATAGATCTCATTACATGCATCTCTGCATTTTGCTTCAATTGTGGTATTTTAAGACTTTGAAATCTGCATGATAGCCCTATTTATTTCTTTGATGAAATCCCACTGCGGGAATGTGAACCGATCTATGTATTTTATTCTCCTGTTGATGATATTTGTGTTAGTTCCTTTTTTCTTTTTACTGTTACCCCCAATCCCCACTTTTTAAAAAAGTCTCTCTTGCTGTGGATATCCTTGTAGATGTCTTCTCAAGAAGGACAGCCTAAGCTGGGTGTGGTGGCGCATGCCTGTAATCCCAGCACTTGGGAGGCTGAGGCAGGAGGATCGCAAGTTCAAAGCCAGCCTCAGCAACTTAGTGAGGCCCTAAGCAACTCAGTGAGACCCTGTCTCTAAATAAAATACAAAATAGGGCTGGAGATGTGGCTCAGTGGTGGTATGCCCTTGGGTTCAATCCCTAGTACCAAAAAAAAAAAAAAGGACAGCCTATGATATATGATATGCTACAGTAACAAATGACCTCTAAATCTCAACTTATCACCACAAAAGCTTATTTCTTACTCAGGCTACAAGTTCAGAAAAGCTCTTTTATAGGAGGTTGAGGGATATTCCATTCCATATTCAACTAAGGATCTCCAAATGAAATGAGTTTCTTGCACCATTACATGTGACTCATTCTGCTTGCAGAAGCAGGTGAAGAAAGATGAGGAATTCACACTTGGTTTTAAATGCCGTGGGTCTGGCTCTTTGATGATAGCTTCCTATGCTCTCAGGAAGGAGAGGAGAACAAGCTACCAGTCTTTAACACAGGGACCAGAGTTTTACTAAAAAGACTTTTATGTTGATAGGTTACATGTTATTCACATCTTGAACTTTAAAAATAAAATTTCTCAATTTTTGCAGAATTTAGAAAATTGTATGATATTGGATAAACATTCTCTTTGCTACAAATCCTAGTCAATACTTTGTAGTATTTGCTAATTTTTGTCAATCTAATGAATCTGAAATGATGTCACAAATGGTTTCAAAATACAGTTCTGTTTTATGAAATATCTGCTATGTCTTTTGATAATGTCCTATTTTGAGGTCTTTTTCTTATTTATTCAAAGAAAATCCTTATATAGTCTAGAATTCATCTTTTGCTAGTATTATTTCTTATCAATATCTTTTCTCAACTTTTACCTTAATTTCTCACTATCTACATGTGTCTTTGGATAATGAGAACTCCTTGAATTCGCTCTAGCTGAATTTATCAATCTTTTATTTTATAGTTTAGAGGTTTTCCATTTTGTAAGAAATCCCTTCCTACCCAATAGTTATAAAGGTATTCTCCTATACTGACTTCTGAAAGTTTTGCAGGACTCATTTAAATTTTTTACCTAGAATCTGTTGTTCTGTATGAGACAATTTTATTTTATGTTTTTTGAATATAGCCCTCATTGCTCTGAGGCTTACTTTTATTTTATTTATTTATTTTATTTATTTATTTTTTATTGGTTCTTTTTAATTATATATGATAGTAAAACCCATTTTGATATAATTATATAGCAGGGAATGTATCTTTTTTTTCACCATGTAGATTCACACGATTCATATAATCTTACACATACTTGGGTAATATGTATGAGACAATTTTATTTTGTTCTTTATGGAGAAACAATTTTCCCTGCAGTTCCCACTAGTAATTGACAATGTCCTCTCAGTTATATATAAGTTTCCAAGTTTATGTGAGAATTTTGGGGGGTTCTCTCTTCTCTGTCATTGGCTTGTTCACATGTGGCAGTAACATAGACTTAATTTCTTATTTCGTTTTTTAAAATGAGTAGCTTGGATAGTTTGATTTGGACAGAATGAGTATGTCAACTTCTCTGAAAAAAAATCTATTATTCTTTTGATTCTAATTACAATCTATTCATGAAGCAATATGGGCAGCATTCACATTTTAGTAAGCAGAATTCTAAAAGTGACACTCCAGCATGACTGTCACCCTGATTTCATCCCCCTGTCCTCTGAATGTGGGGGAAAGAAACCCTGAACATGATGATAGAGTGCGCCATGATTTTTCCAAGAGCCACATTGTGCCAAAGGACACCATCCCAGGAGTGCGCCTAATCTAATCTTAGGAGCTCTTTTTAAAAGCAAGGAATTTCTAAGCGGGCAGCAGAGGGGGAGTCGAAGCTCTGGAGCAAGGAAGAGACTTAGGGTGTTGGTGCTGGCTTGGAGGATGGAGCAGTATGTGGACAAGAACCAGACAGGGGTCCCCACCAGTCCAGAGGGGGACCCTGCAACAGTGAGCAAAGACACAGCCTCAGTCCTACAGTGGCAAGGAACTGAATTCTCTCAACCACGTGAACAGGCTCAGAAGCAGATTCTCCTGAGCTCCTGGAGGGGCGAGCTTCACTTCCTCCCTGGGGACCCTGAGCACAGAGGCTGCTGAGCGCCTCCACTTCTCCACTACGACCCCGAGCTCACTGTAAGCTGCTGGGTTTGTGATCATCTGTGAGCCGTGCGACACTAATACACTCTACAAAAGTCTCTAGGATGTGGTGTATCATGCCCTTTATTCTGGCCTTTTAAAATAAACATATTTTTTTCCGTGAGAGTGACCTTATCTTTCCTACAAAATTTATTTTTTTCCTCCAGGAGAAAATTTTAGTGGCCAATCATTATTATTTAGTTAATTAGTTAGTGCTACCCCCCCCCCTTTTTTTTTTTAAAAAATCACAGATTCCAACTAGTTATTGTTTGCATTTTATACAGTTTGTAATAATGTTTTTCTTTCTAGCACTTTTGATTCCATCTCTTTTTCTTCATCCTTTTAGACTTATATTTTCATTTAGCTTGGGCAATTCTCTGGACTCTCCTGGTGTCTTGTTTTTACATATTGAATAGTAAATTTACTTTTAGAGGTATTTTATCTTTGCTGCTTGAGTTGAGGTTGTATTTTTCTAGAGGAAATTTATGATATCCTCTGCCGGGCACTACAGTGCCTGACTAACCAAGGATCATTTTATTTATGACTTTTAATTGTGATTCCTCCGAATAGCTAGCTGCTCAAGGCAAGAAAGAACTCTAGGAGAAGGTGCCTGAAAGCTATAATTTTTTGGAGTATTCTCTTTTAATCATTTCAGAGCCCAAGGGAAGATAAACAAATTTCTTTTTATTCTTCCTTTGCAAACAGGTGACCTTTTTTTTGGTTTACACTTTGCTGAGTACACAGTCCTCCAGATTCCAAATTAATGCAGGCAATCTCATCTCACACAAACCCAAGATATTCTACTCTGTTCTCATATAGCTACTAAAACCCAAACCTCTGAGTTGCTGAGCTTGGCAAAGTCATATAGCATCAATAGTAACCTATTAATGCTGGATTTGATGCCCTCTTCATTTTAGAACTTTGGGAGTTGCTCTTACGTTCATATGGACTTACTAAGCATTTAAAGTTCTATTTTATCCATAAATTTTATGGAGAGACAATTTTCCCTGCAGTTCCTGGAAGTAATCACAATGTCCTCTCAGGCATATGTAAGTTTCTATGTTTATGTGAGAATTTTCCAGGGTTCTCTCTTCTCTGTCATTGGCCTATTCACGTGTGGCAGTAACATAGTCTTAATTTCTTATTTTGTTTTTAAAAATGAGCAGTGTGGATACTTTGATTTGATTTCTCTGAAAAAAATTTGTTATTCTTTTCATTGGAATTGCAATCTATTCATGAAGCATAAAACCTTAAAAACCATATATTACAGCTATATATCACAGATAATATGTGTGTATATATGTATGCATATACATTATCATCTGGATATATGTATATAGTCATATATAGTGATCATATATTGAATATGTTAGTATACCCAAAAATGAATGCACTTTTTAAAATGTGCAGAATGACATGGACATCACTGTGATAGATAGAGATGATCTAACTTGACATACCAGCCTCTGTTCCCATGAATGGCTCAGACACAGATAGTTATCAGTGGAATCACATGGGTGGAAAGTTACCTGCATGATCCCTGTGTTCCTTCCTTATCGGGATTCTGTGTCCCAACAAGAATTTCAGATGATAGGAGTATGTGTTTGTAAAGATGACTCTGACTATTTCGTCATGATAATCTGCTGCTAATTCTTTAATGCTCTCTTCATCTGCTAGTCCCATGACTTCTTTACCTGCCATTAAGAGAAGGGGATGTTATTAGTAAATCACTGGAGGCTCACCTTCAAGATGTCTTGATCAATAGCTTTTACTAGAGTTCTTTACAAAAATAAAATGCAATCATGTATTAACTTGGATAAGTCATGAAATCTAAAATATTGGGGAAGATGTTTCTAAAGTTCCATTTAGATATCATCAGAACAAACACATAGAATTTAGTTATTTTTCTTCTGCACGGTGTGAATATTGAGCCAATTTCAATAGCATAGCCTATCATACTATACCAATTAGACTATTTGTAGAAGAATTAGTATTTTAATAAATCTAAAATTGTACACAGATACACAATAGGCACTTGTTGATACTGGAAATAACTATAGTTATTTTGTACAAATCCTGACAGTAAGAGTAAGAAACTCAAAAAAGAGGGCATTTTTCAAAATATGTGGAGTGCCTATGTTGACATAACTCAAAAAAATCCCTTTTTCTAAAGTTCATGTTCAATGCTGTCTAGATATTTCATTGAGACTAAGAGAATAGAAAAGAATACAAGAGAAGTTTTGGATGGGGTGGAAGTGTTGAAGATGGAGGTAGAGGTAATTTTGACAGAATTGATTTTATTCTGAAATCTCTTCCTTAAATCTGTGTGATCATGAGTAAGTCAGGCTTTTTATTCAATTTCCATATTTATAAGCTGAATTTAAGGAGATCTATTATTATTTCAGAATATGAATGGAGTAGAGAATAGTAAAATACAGAATAATATCATTGTTGCAAAATGATATTCCAATAGTACAGAATAAAGTCTGTAAAAATTCAGCACATGGTTGTATCTAATGGGTGTAGTTATCATCATTGCATATGTGTTTGAATCAGTGTTGTGAGAAGCACAACTTCAAGAGATTGGAGCCCTTGGGAAGATGCCTATGAAACAGAATGTCAAGCAAATCCTTCTCAGCACAGGCTGGGAGGTGGACCCAGATGAAGAGTTGAGGTCAGGGTACCATCCTGAATCAGTCGTGGATCCAGTGTTGGCAGGTGAGGTGCACAGTGTAGACATGCAGACCCAGGTGTAAGCAGTGGTGTAATGGTTGGTGAGGGCCATGGGAAACAAGTTTGGGAGGCTTCATGTCCACCTGGCCTCGCAGTGTGCAGTGAAGCACAGGAAGGAAAGAAGAGCCCACAATAGCCTGGCAACCAAGACCACAGAGACTCCAGATAACAAATGACTGAACACACACTACAAAGAGGCTGGACTTCTGGATAGTGATTCCAGTCAAGGGGTCTGAACTCAAGCACAAAAATAATGGTTGCCTGGGCTGGACAGAGCTTGACAAAAAAAGAAAAGAGAGTTGGTATAAACTTCCTGCGACTGGGAGGAGCAAGATCCATAGGTTTCCATTGCAGTTATGCTCTTTGTAAGTGAGGATTATGGTGCATCCAATTAATACCCAGTACCTTCCAAGTCATATTTTTGTTTTCTTCTTTTCAATTGATATATAATTCGCATTCCATAAAATTCAGCCTTGGAACTGAACAGATCCATGCATTTTAGTGTAATCACAAAGTCATACAATCTCTAAGTCACTTTGAAATTACAACTTAACTCATAATTGCAGGGAACTCTATAGATTCCCCTTTGATTTACACACTTATATTTGTAAAGAACACATGTCGTTTTTATCTGCTGACATTCCAATACTCCTAATAAAAACACACTAAGATTCATTGGGGATACTGCCCTTCCTCTGCTCACATACTAATTTGGATGGGGTGTTCATGGGGTGACCTGGGAACCCAACCAATGGGTAATGACCCTACTGCATTCTCCTATCCGAAGGGAACAGACCTTGATGGACAGATAGCAAAACTAATGCAGAGTCACCCATTTGGTCCAATGGATACAATTCCCAAAATTATTGTGAACTATAGGGGCGGATCTGTCTCCTTTCATTGGAGCTGCATATCCAGTTGAGCTTAAATCTAGAGAATCTGCAAACGGACTCTCCCTCTGTGCAGGAAGAGCCAAGTTTGAATGCAGGCAGCACATGAGGCCTCAAGGGTGAAGGATATTTCTCCCTCTGCTGTGTATAACCCCCAGCCAGCCCTGCATCAATCCTTTGCTGCTTTAAGCTAAACAGGACTTTCCCTTGAAGACAGGTCAAGCTGGGATTCTCTCACTCTCAACTGAAATATTCACGAAAAATGCAACGCTATCAATCTTACTTTGCATCTGATGACAATGAGTTCAGAGAAGCAAATGACTTGCAAGAGGTACTATAGCCACAGAATCACAGAACAACCCTTCATTGTTAGGGTCCTGACTCTAAATTCAGTTCTGTGGGTCCTGGTCTACTCTGCTTCTCTAATCTCAGAAAATCGTTATGGAAATTATCTTGAGAGAAATCATTCTCTTCTTCTTTTTCATTGGTAAGTACTTTAACACTGAAGGGTGAAAATCTGAAACACAGAATACTCATCAGAATATTTAAATATAGCAAAATATCTTTTGGATATTAGAAGTTGAGGTTTAAATTCTTATAATGAAATCCAAGAAAAAATGGATTGTTCTTTATAAGTAATAACAAGCAAACACTAGGACGATGATCTCCTTCTGATAAGAATCTTTCTTCCACAGGTCCATAGCAATGACTCCCTAAATCCTCCTGCTCTTTAAGGAACACCAATCTATATTGCCTGCTTTCCCAAGCCTCTAGAGATCAGCAGGTTTCTTTTGGAGAGATTATGTCCTTCAAATAGCAATCTCTTGCCTAGGCAAGCAACATTTTCAATTCTGAGTTAGATGTTGAGTAGTGGCCTCTTATTTCCAACGAAAGGGAAGTATGTCCAATTTCCCACTCTAGGACTTTTGATAATTGACACAATTTTATCAACTGAAATGTAAATTAAATGCATGCATCTGCATGGATACAGACATCAGACATTCCTCGTGGGTTGCTAGAAAACTTACCTGTCATGAAGGAGGTAGTAGCTACTTTACTCATGATCTGTTGGGTTACATTGGTGACAGGTGAGTATGCGATTGTAAATTTGGATCCACTAAATGAATCTACCCGTCCCAGGTCCACAGGAGGCAGTGAGGAAAAGTCCTGAATTTGATGAACATTAGGATACAGGTACAAGCAAAGTAGGAGGAACAAGGCATTCATCCATTCCTACATGATCCAGGACAAAGCAGAGAGAAAATGATGATTTCAAATTATTCAACCACAGTCCTTGGTCATAGAATTTGTCCCTTCGTTCATTTTTTAAATTCCAACCTACCTTGTAATATGCATCATTTAAAATATGTGTAGAACAAACTGAGTAATTTCAACAAACTAGTAATAGTAATTCAAATGCATTGAGTATCAGTACCCATACTAAAGTACTGATCGTGAGAAATGAAATGCACCAGGACAAGCTACTTTAAATTATTGTCAGCTCGTGTTACCATGGTAACCAACTCGTTGATGTATTTGATTCTGCTGAAAGTCTATGCATTGAAGAGAAAGATCCAGAGTATTGCTCATTTGGTAATGCTATAGGGATTACCTGCCAAGTGTCAGACATTGGAAATTCAACAGAATGCTAACAAGGAACGCAGTTTTGGTAACTGGTTATAAATCCTGGGCACTCGCAAACTCCCAATAAGAAATCACATTTCCCAAATGCATAATTTTAGAAAGATTAAGCAATGGATATCCAGTAGAAATCCCATTTAATTGAAAATGCTACCTTACTATAGCGAACTGATTTTTAAAAGATACCACAGTTCAACTAAGCTTTTTGGTACATGGTCCAATTATAAAGTAATGCTAATTTTCTTCTTGGCACTTAATACATTTCCAAACTTTATGCTATTTTTGAAGAGAATGCGTTATATTTTTAAAAAGAAAGAAATTCTAAAGTTCCCTGTGAGTTGATTTGTTTGCTGTGTCTTTAGAACATCACAACCTATGAATTGTGGGAACCTTAGTAAAAAGAGTCATCATTGGCTTTAAAAAATATTTATTGAATTCCCAGTTCTGATAAGGCTCTGTGCTTTCAGGCCTCAATAGACAGGTCTATGCCAACTTAAATACCTTCAAAGAGATGCATAGTCTGAGAAATAGATTCTTCAGCTATATGAAGGTTTTTCATTTAATTTTTGGTAGGAGGAGATGATATATTTTTAAAAAGCATAAATGTCTCTTAGGTCATGTACATTTTACTATCATAAATACAAAGTAGCACAGATACTGAGTCATACCATTAAGGACTCTCTTTTCATTCTCCATTTTTTAAGAATGTTCTTATGTAATAAGGCCCAGGTTTGTTGACACACGCTTATCTCTCTCTTACTCATGTTGCCCTGTTTAGTGAGAAAGAAGGGGAGAAAATAAGTAAACATAAAGTTCTTAATAGGAACAAATAATCTGCAAACAAAACAGAGAGCAGCCAGATAACTCCAGTATCCCAGATGAGTGCTTAGAATCTGGGTGGTTACGAGTTAGCATATCATTACTCCCATGCCACCTTTCCCGGCTTCCAGACTCTGCTCCATCATTGATCTGTGATGTACTCTGCCAGTTATTGACTTATTGCTTCTCAGCTCTACATTCACCCTTTGTAGTCTGCCCTGTGAAGATGGATATGGCCTCTTGAATTATCAAATTTTGCTAGCTGGCATGATGTTCAGCTTGGTCCGTACAGGACTTTCCTTAGGCTGTTTTCTGTTTCTATAGCAAAATACTCCAGGCGGAGTATTTTATAAAGAGGTATGTGGCCCACAATTCTGATGGTCAGAGAGTCCAAACAGCATGGTACTGGTATCCTAGGAATGGTCCCCTGGTTGCATGACAGCATGGTGGAAGAATGGAAAGGGAGCCAACTGCATCCTGAAGGGGCCAAGCACATGTGGTGGTCTTGCTTTACAAACGACTCTCCTGAGAACCAACTCACACTGCAAGACCTGCATTAATTAATCTTTTCCAAAACAATGTCCCCAATAATCTAACCACGTCCCACTAGGCCCCCTGTTTTAAGGGTCCACCATTTTAGCTCCACTACCTTGGGGTCTTAGTATCTAGCACATGAACCCGTTCCCAAGCAAAGATAAGTCGCTGTGGAGGTTTGCTGTGGGGCCCCTACATGGATTCAAAGCAGAGTTAGGCTACCTCTGAAGGAGAAAAAAGACCTCCCTGCAGATACAGGTGGGAATAGGCAGGTAACCAGGGAAAGGGAAATGCTGAGAAAGCCCCACCCGCAACCTAGGGCCTTAGTACTGATGTCGGGAGCAAGCAATCTGCAATTGCCCAACCAGAATCTGCACTCAACTGAGCAGAAGGCCTGAGTGGTTTGCTGATGGGATGGGGAGAGGGAATGGAGAGGGATCCCTTTGAGGCTCAGGTACACAGAGCCAAAGAAATTGAGGGTTGAACAGAGACAGAAACAAAAATCTAAAACCCCCAGACCCACACTAAGCACAGGCTTATGTTTGTCAATCTGAAGAGTGTGTGCGGTGTCTCATTATTTGAATTTGTATCATCTGGCTTTTCATAGAAGTTTTTCATGTTGAATGACTATTTAGATTTCTTCTGTAAATAGTTTTTTTTGTACTCAGTTTTTTTTTTGTTAGATATTTTTATAGGACTCATTATCATTCTAGATGCTTATTTATTGCTCATTCATTAGTTCTGTCCATCTAGAATCAGTGTATATTTTATCATATGCAAATTTTAATTTTGTTTTAGTCAAATTTAACGACTTTTCTCTTTGATTTTTGTATTTCATGTGTAGTCCTGTTTAGAAAGTACTTCCTTTTTCGCAAGTTATAAATATCCTTTCTTTCATCTTCTAATAGTTTCAAATATTTTTTTCATTATATTTACTTCTTTTAATCCATCTAAGTTTATTTTTGTATAAGATGTAAGACATTGACCTACAGTGTTGTTATTGATTCTTTTTTTCCTTTGCATTTGTCAATCAAATTGTCCAGAAACCAATTACTTAATGATTTCTCCTTTCTTAATTCATTTGTTATATTTGCCCTTTCAAATACATGTGTACATATACAATATATTTATACATGTACATGCATATGCATTTTAAGAATTCAACTCTTTCAATTAATCTCTTTGTGTATTTCTTGCATACAGTTTAGTAACCAGAGGGGCTGGGGATATAGCTCAGTTGGTAGAGTGCTTGCCTTGCAAGCACAAGGTCCTGGGTTTAATCCCCAGCACTGAAACAAAACCAAACAAAAAAATACCAAAAACAGTTTAGTAACTAGAGTTTCATAATAAGCCTTCCTAAGGACTAGTAAAGGTCTTTCTCCTTGTTCTCTTCAAAATTCTTCACTTATATTAGGACCTTACCATTTGTGGTGGAGGCCCTCGGTTCTTTACCAAGATTTCTTTCTTTTCTTTCTGAGCCCAGAGTCACACCCATTCACAATGACACTGGAGTTTTTTCTTGGAATGTGGGCATAAGAAATATGTATCATGTCTGGGACATCTTAAGAATTAGGTGTGTCTCCTTAAAATACCCTATAACATAATAATCATTATTTATTCCCATATTCCAATGGAGAAAACCAAGAGGTGGAGTAATTGCCACAGATTAGGAAAAAAAAAAACAACCACCAGGTATTAAATAGTAGAGAGGAGATACTAATACAGGTATCTCTGGTCTACATGACACCTTCCTACTGCCTTACATGTTCTCTAGGGAGAATTACCTTTTTCCAGAATAAAGTCCCAACTTAGCAGTTAAACAATTACAAATTATACTGGTAGGTTTTTCCCTTTATTTATTTATTTGCTTACTTATTTTAAGAAGACTATCATCATTTTATTTTTTTTAATTTTTTAAAATTTTTAATTTATACAGATTTCATTTTGATTCATTGTACCCATATGGGGTACAAATTTTCATTTGTATAGTTGTGCATGATGTACATTCATATCATTATTGTTAATCATACATGTACATAGGGTAATGATGTCTAGCACACTATAGTAACACAGCCACATCAATGTTTATAGCAGCTCAATTGACAATAGCTAGACTGTGGAACCAACCTAGATGCCCTTCAGCAGATGAATGGATAAAGAAGCTGTGGTATATGTACACAATGGAATCCTACTCAGCCATAAAGAAGAATAATAGTATGGCATTTGCAGACAAATGGATGGAATTGGAGATTATCATGATAAGTGAAATAAACCAGTCCCTTTATTTTTAAATTACCTAAGGTTTAATTATGTCTACATAAAATATAAGATATCTACATGTACATCACATTCTGACAGATACTGCATTTAATAAACCACTACATGTCTAACCTTAAAATATGTAAAAAACAGTATTTTGGTGACACAGAAAATACATCCTTTAGTAGGCAAAAGAGGTAATTTCTAAATACAACTGGTTTAAAAATAAGAATCTGCTTTCAATAATTAATGGTCTTCTAGAGTTAATTAAATAAGATATATCCTTCAGCAATAAAATGATCTTGGGAATGTTTTGCATGCTTACAAATAATTTACCATTATTATATTTTCTGAGATATTCCATATATAATATATGACCTAGGAATACATCTTAAGAGTTTATTTCCTTTAAAAAAGAATTGCATATTGCATGTATTAAGGCACTTAAATCTTTGGAGTCAAGCATTGCTGTTGAATGTGTTGAATGAGAATCTAAAAGAGCAAGAAGTATAGTCAACATCATTCCATCTTGGTGATACTAGAGTTGATTTCAGTTTTCATGAATAATTTTTATTGTTTTTGTACAATGTGTTTTTATATTCTGAGAGTCAGAAAAATAAAAGAATTTTAAGTGTCTTTAAAAAAAAAGAATTAGGTGTATCTCTTTGTGAACCCTCCTCCATCCACTGGCTACATGACTTAGGAGACAAGAGGGCCAATCATTGAATGGAACCCTGGTCCCCTAGACCATAATGGGAGAAAAACCAACCGCAGACTGGAAGTGTATGTCTTACATTGTTTGGTCAGCAAGAAGTCATGTTGCACTGGATTTGAGCCACTACATAATTTTGGCTAGAGTTATCTTCATGGCATGAGGTACATTAACTAGTGCAATTTTCTACGTAAATGCTAGAAACATTTTGGCAAATTTCTGAATAAACGAATAATGATCTAATTGTTGTCACATTTAATTTATTAATTCATTCAGGGAGAATTAATATTTTTTGGTATTACATTTTCTTCTACATGGAAATTATTTCTTTTCAGTTACTATTTTAAATCCTCTAGCAATGGTTCGTATTTAATTTTTAGTCTCTATAAAAGACTCATTGAATTCTTTTATCAGAATTACAAAATCTATAGCTTGTGACTGTTGTAGGGCGCAACTTAAGAACAGATGGATCACCACTGAGAAGTCCAGGTCAGTGGTGAGCGGTGGTTATCCACCAGACAGTGAGGATCTTGCTGGGGCCTCCTAATATTGTAGGGTGCAAATTAAGAATACAGACGGATTACCACTGAGAAGTTCAAATTTGAGAGTCTTTATTAGCTGGCTGGTTGACTGTGAGGGGTTGACATATTTGACTCCATGGAAATGTTATAGGTCAGGCTATATGGGCAATGACCAAACAGACTCCATTTTACCCTGAGACTCCATGTCATGTAGGAAATGCTTCTCCCATGGGAACACCCCGCGTCTGTACCCATCAACAGTTGCTTAGCGTAGCAGGTTTGGCAACACAAAATGGCAATTCTTACACAATATAAAATTGTTCTCTTTTTGATTCCTATTTGTCTCAGACAATGTACCTCATCAACAGCAATTGTCTAGATGTTAGTAACCATTCTTCAACTTGTACCCAACTAAGGTCATTTTGACCCACTTGCTTATGAGTTTAGATCTCATGATGTTAGCTTGTAGTTTTGAATCATAGCAACAGCCTCTTATGATTGATGTACTGACTTATGGTATAAAAACCCTTGCGATCCTAGGGTCGGGGCTGTTCTTCCAATACCCATTTTTGGGGCAGTCAGCCAGCTGGCTAATAAAGACTCTCAAATTTGGACTTCTCAGTGGTGATCGGTCTGTTATGCCCCACAACAGTGACTAGCATTTTGGTGTGTTACTTATGTTAACTACTACTCTATAGAATAGCTGCTGATTCTATATATTAATCTTATGTCTTAAAACACCAGTGAATTCTCTAGTATGGCATTTTAAAGTCTCTTCTTTTTATTTTCTTTTTATTGGTTCTTTTTCATTATACATAACATTAGAATTCATTTTGACATAATTATAAAAACATGGAATATAATCTGTTCTAATTTAGGTCCTAGTATTTCCCCTGTCCCTGCCCTCCTCCCTCTCCCTCCTCCCCTCCCTCTACTTTAATGAACTGCTATTTACACATATATATATGTGTATATATGCACATATATATATATTTTAAAATTAGTATCTTTTGGATATATGATGGTGAGATTCACTGGGACAGTCATACATGTCCATAGGAAAGTCAGGTCAGATTCATTCCACTGTCTCTCCCTATCCCATCCCTCCTCTCTTCTTTATATTCTCCTTGGTCTACTTCACTGATCTTTCTTTAATTTTTTTTATCTACCCCCTCTTATTTTGGATTAGCTTCTGCATATCAGAGAAACCATTAGACTTTTGGGGGACTGGCTTATTTCGCTTAGCATGATAGTGTCCTGTATTCTAATACGGATATTTATATCATCTTAAAATAAACTTTTAATCTTTCTCATCATTTTTTGTCCTCAAGCTGAGAAGGGAGAGTTGGGTTAAGCAGGTGTTCTTATCATTCTGATTTAAGAGAGGATCAGTGAAATTTTCACTTGAGGAATGGCATCTCAGTTGTTGTTGGTCTTATTAGGATAAGGAATGTCGACTTCTTAGGTCTTATTAGAATAAGGATGTTCTACCACACAAACTGCATTTTGCATTTTAATACTTTGCATTTTGGAAAATATTTTCCTTCTAAAATTATACTTAATATAATCTACTAATGTGTGAGTTAGATTGGTATGTTCTCTCATGTTTTCCAGACAATATTATAATTTATCCATATAATTTAATACCACTGAATTGAACTTGCCAGTATTTTACTTGGAATTGTTTATAGTCATCACTTATGACTTATAGTCATCACTTAAAAGCATGATGAACTATGCTTTTTCCTCCACTTCCCTTATCTAATTTGAGCCTCAGCATTATGTCAGAATCACTCTGGGGCATTTCTCTCTTTCTCAGTTCTCTAGTGCAGGATGGTCTTATCTATTCTAGAAGGCTAATAACTTACTGATAAAGCCTTGTAAGTCTGATGTCTTTGGGCTGAGGATAGAATAGATTCTTCTTATTGTTAATTACCAGAGATTTAAATAATTAATGATAATTAGTTTATTTGGGTTTTCCATTTCACCTTGATGAAATTTTGGTAATTTTTACTGCAAAAGTATCTATTATATCTAAGCTTTTAGACTGAATAGCATAAAAATGATATTTTAAATATCTATAACTGAAAATGTTTTTTAAAAAATCTTGTATTTCTATATGTGTGTATTTATGTTTTCCTCTATTTTTAACCCTCTTTCAAATTTTAATGATTACCCTGTCAGAATTTTGAATTTCTTAATATTTAGAAAACCATCAGTGCTACTGCTTGATCATTTTATTATTTTTTTCTATTTTGTTAATTTCTTACTTTATGATGGTTATCTGAAGTGTTTTAAGGATGTTTGCTCTACTGCCCTTTCCCCTTATTTCTTGGCTTAGCATGATGGCTAAGAACATGGAGGTGTGATCACCTGAGGTCCTTTGATTGATTGCATCAGCGGCCCCCTTTGGTCACCTGTGCTCAGGTCCACATCCTTTGTCAGTCAACTTTGGTGTTGCTCCCACATAGTAGACTATTAGCCTGACCAACAGAAGGTGGTGAGAGGTCTTGATTGACATGCTTGCTCCCTCCTAGTGACCATTGTGGGGGCAGACCTGGGCTGGCCTCTAGGGAGGATAGAGGCACCTGAAACCACTCTGAACCCCCTGGTCCCTCAGTGGAGGCAGTCAGCAGCCCCCACATACATGACCGAGTCTGTGCACCATCACCAGCCTCCCCAGGCACTGTGGCTATGGATGCTTATAGTGCATTATGTCTATCAAACATAGATGTAACAAGACCCTACAGATATAAGTTACTTAGAATTGTCTTTTTAGCTTCCATGACATTGAAACTTCTTTGTTTTTAGTGACTTTTTATTTTTGACATTTAGCAACTTTGATAAGAGAAAGGACTTTTCTGGAAGATATCGCTAGCATCTTTGAAATTCCTGAAGACTTCCTTGACGATGCAGCATATTTTCATACTTGGAAAGTTTCCATGTGTGTGCACCTGTTAAAGGTTTTGTAGGTGCCTGGTCACTCTTTTTAAAGTGTTCCTCAGATCTTCAGCATCCTTTCAAATGTTAGATTTACTTGGTTGATTATTTCATCATTGAGTTTTCTTTTAATTTTCCACTTTAATGATAGGTGTGGCAATTTCTTATTGTAACTTTGTTTAGCATGTGCCTTAAAGGCTAAGGGGCTGGATGCAAAAAAGATTGCTCTCCAGCTCATGTTTCAATGGCAGTTATTTCTATATTTATATATACTTTTTTTTTTTTTTTGTGGTGCTGGGGATTGAACCCAGGGCCTTGTGCTTGCGAGGCAGGCGCTCTACCAACTGAGCTATATCCCCAGCCCTGGTAGGTTCTTTCTATTTCTGATAACATGGAGTCACTGGTTTCTTTAGCTTAACATTTGTCTAAATAAATCATTAACAATTTCTTAACCCTTGGCTGAATTTTTAAATATTTGACTAAATATGAAAAATTCATAACAGCTTTTATGTTTAGAAATCTAAACCGATAACTATATCTTAGGAAGTGAATTATGTCATGCATAGATTTTTGTTTTGAATGACTATGCATTGTGTTTTATTTTCATATTAAACCCATATTTTCTTTGCTTTTAGTTTTGTCTGTTTTCTTACCTTATTGTCTATATTCTTACCAGTTCTTTTTAAATTGGTGAAGATTTCTTCTTTTTCCCCTGTTTCTCTCCTGTCCCAAAGATATGAGAAATATTTAGGGTTCTTTAATGGTTACTCTAAAATCTTGAAACTTCTCAGGGAATGACACCTTATTTTATAAGAGCTTCACATCTTTTATTATCTGGATTTTCTTACAAATATCGTCTACATATTTCAACTTGCTGCTGAGTTCCAACCTGATCATCCTAGTCATTCTTACACAGAAATGTATTCAATTTTTAACATCCATGCACAGGGAAATTATTTTTACCAACAATAGTGAGTAACATATTTGGGACTGTGTTTAAGGAAGATAGCAGACATTTCCCTGGAACTGGGCTTGGGTTTGGCCTCTGCTGGATTACAAATCCACCGCCCTTTGCCCTGTGTAGGGTTATTTTACTATGAGACAGCCTCTACACTTGACCTTAAAATTGCCTGCAGAGAGCAGCAGTCCTCTTCTGTGATATTGCATTTCCTCTAAGGAGTAGAACAGCCATAGACCAGAACTTTTTTCTCTAATGGAAGCAACAAATCAGTTTTATAATATTTGACATCGAGTGAAGAACATGTAGATGTGGTGTGTGTGTGAGTGTGCGTGCGTGTGTGATTTAGTGGGGAAATTTATACATATGTTTTATTGCAGCATCGATTCAAAATTCATCCGAGGCTAATACTACTGCCACCTCTCTCCACAGCCCCAATCAACCAGTATTACACAAATATGATTTGCAGGGCCTCCCCTGAAAACTGCAGAACGCAAGTGGTTTTGTAAGGTCTTTCCTGGGGGAGGAAGGAGTTGTGTCTAAGCTGCATTATAGAAAAGGAAAGAGAGTCTGGAATGCTTATCGGTTTTCTGGGAAGCATGCCAGGAATGTGCCTTGGAAGGATGGGTCAGGACTTTTGACCACAGAGCCAGCAGCTCCATGGTGAAGATGGTCAGTCGGCTTGCTTGTAAGTCCTGACTTCTGAAGCAAGTGGTCTCCTCCCTCTCTGCAGACCCCATATTGGTCAGGAAAGGATACCACAAGGCTTCTGTGAACTCATCCACAGTGATGAGGAGTGGGTATGAGCCCACCATCAGCCCTCGTCCCAGCCATGGGGCAGGATCATGCACAGGGAGCTGCTGTTTCCTAGTCAAAGCTGGGGTGAGGAGTCCAGGGGCCAGTTCCAATGGGAGGCCCGTTGGCCAAGGCAGGCTCAGAGGGTATTGCCAGAGGGGAAACTACACAAGCTGATCTCTGAGGCTGGAAGCAAGTCTGGCAGATGAAAAGAGGTCAGAAAGTCCAGGGAAAGAGAGAAGGAGGGAAAGCAAATTCAAGAATGAAATAGCAGTAGGACAGGTTGTTCAATGAGAGAGTGTGCGTTCTCAGTGCAGGGAATTCAGAACGGACACTGAGAGGGGGACGACGGTGCAGGGCTGTAGGGGAGGGCGGGATGGCCCAGAGGGTGATCTCTCGGCTGTGGAGTCAGCCACAGCCCCAGGCAACATGGAAACTTCAATCCCTTTCCCACCCCTCAGATCTTCCACTGTAAATTAGTATTACAACTTTCTCTCTTCCCAACTGTATATTCTGCAGTTTGTAAAAAGACTGATAACACGAATTCCTTAATGTGCATAAGGCAGAGTTTCCAACTGGAATGACAGCCTTTTATCTTTCGATGCTGTTTTTAAAATTTAGAACAAAATGATTCCTCCGCAGAAGCATGAATCATCTCTTTACCACAAGCCATGTGCATTCAAAACACTGTTGTGATAAGGAAAAACTACATATTTCACATTCTGATTCAACTCATGATATTCCAAGAGGACAAGATTCTGGAAAACTTCTCAGATTGCTAAAATTTTTATAACCTGAGAATGAGAGAAAGAGATGATAAAAAGATTTCTGTAAATGTTCTTGGGAGACAGTCTCAAAGTGAGAAAAACACAATTATTGTGCAATAGAAGTGAAAAACTGTAACTTCAAAAACAATCAGGCTTACAAGTCAGTTAAGATTTTAAGTTCTTCATAATTAACTTGTTAGCCAATCTCAGCTTATTCCTACTCTCAGTTTCTAGTTTTAAATAATACCATAGTTGAATACGTTTAAAAACCTCATATTTTAATTCAATTGTTTTATCTATCTAATAGTAAGCTCCAGATATCAAAGCATTTCAAAATAGCCCATTAAATTTCAAAATAATCTCTCCACAGATGTTTAACATTCAGTTCATAACCTTATTATTTTTGAAGGGAAAAAGAAAATCCCCCAAGACCAAAAAACAAACAAGAAACTATAAAACAAAACAGAAAAACAAAACAAAACAAAACAAAAAACAAAAACAAGATGGACTTACTTTTGGGAAATGTGAAGCAAGGAATCTAGAAACAGAGTTTATCCACTGGTGACTGTAATTGAAAGAAAACAAGGCACATTTTTTTCCTGGTCGCTAGCACATCTCTAGAATTTGCTTTAACTGATTGACTTCTGTAAAAGGTCCCCGTGAAGACCGCTTTCAGAAGGGAGGTGATGATGTCAGAGTCCGCCCTGCCAAACACCAGGTCCACGTGATCACTCTCTGGGCTGTTTGTCTTTTCATTGATATTCAGCCAATTCCTGCAGGGCAGTGGCATTTCGGCGGGGCTGTCCGAGGTATCATATTATAAAGTGCATTCTTAAGGAGGAAACTCAATATTCCTAAACTTTTAATATTTGTAAGTTTTTTTTTCTGTTATGCCCAAGATGACTGGGGCTAACATCAGGTTTAAAGCACTCTCTCTTTAAACCAGTAGAAAACATTCAGCTTAGAGAAAAGCTCTTGCTCCTCCCTGACTCTGACTGCCTCTCTTGGATAATCAAGATCTGCAGTCACCCGTTTCCCAGTTTTATTTTCATTTGGTTCAGACTCTTCTTATTTCCCTTGAGACTTATTCTGATCCCTGGATTATTTACCAGTGTGTTCTTTAATTTCCAAATATCTGGGGGTTTTCTTGCTTTCTTTTGGTTTTTGATTTCTAGTTTGATTGTTATGATCAGAAAACATTTTGCAAGCTAAATTTTTCAAGGCTTATTTTTTTTTAACCAGAGCATGATCTTTCTGAGTGAATACTCCAAATGCACTTGAAAAAATGTGTATTTTGCTGTTGTTTCATTTGGTAGATAGCATAATTGTCTTGTCGTGTCAGCATCCAACATTGGTGGGAATGAGAGTTGTGATAATTTTCAAGTCCAAAGTCTGTACATTTATCAGTTTGACCTATTAAAAAGATGGCAGTACAACCAGAGAAATGAAAAGTTGTGCTCCATTTGTGCACAATGAGTTGAAGTGCATTTGAAGTGTCATGTATAACTAATTAGAACAAATAATTTTAAAAAAAGATCCCAGTAGCAGAAAGTATGATCAATTATATTTGTTTCGAATTAGGTCAGTCATTTATTTAAGAAAAATAATATAAATATATAAAATTTGTAACATATTTCAAGATTATGTTAAAGAAATTTACTTCAATTTCCCTTACCTGGTCCATTGCAGTAAAACTACGTTTATCAACTGTTCTATACAAAGTAGCAGGTGCCCACAATATATTTGGAAATGCAATATAAAAAGGAGTCAATAAATGTATAAAAACAAAAAGCACACCTCCCAAGTAGATATTAGTTTTCTTTATGTACAGTGTTAAAGTTTGGGTATGTTATCAATTTTTTCACATCTGATATAACACATAATCAAGTTTTGATGTTTTCCAAATTAATTGAACATAGCTCATATGAGAACTGTTTTAAACTTTAGTATTTATCTAAAATATTTACCAGTTTGGTCATTTGAACTATTAGTTATATGAAATAATGTATATTTATTTTAAATTTTTATTATCTAATAACTTCATTTTACAAAGGATCTAATTTTCACATTTCTCAATTTGGATTAAAAAATAAACAACCAGTGGCCTTGGCATGTGGCTCAGTGATAGAGTGCTTGCCTGGCATGTGTGAGGCCCTGGGTTCCAGTCCCAACACTGCAAAGGAAAAAGAAATACAAACGGGAAGGAAGAAAGGAAGGAAGGAAGGAAGGAAGGAAGGAAGGAAGGAAGG
>JAJEJO010003386.1:0-32855 GCA_020662805.1 Glaucomys volans | reverse complement strand
GAAGGGAGGGAGGGAAGGAAGAGAGGGAGGGGGGAGGGAGGGGGAGGGAGGGAGTGGGGGGGGAGGGAGGGAGGGAGGGAGGTCAGACAAACAACCAAAAAAGCAACTCAAGTTAACAGAAATTTCGTAAAACTTCAAGGTGAGTCACAAAAGCAAACACTGTGCTCATTTTGTGACTTACTTTTCTTACATTAATCTCTGTGGTTTGACTTTATATAGGCTCACAAAAATGTTTTAACTTTATTTAGGCTAATAAAAATAAGAAAATAATTAGTGGAAAGTTCAGGCAGACATCAAAAAAAGTTTCGTTATATTTAGTATTTTAAATAGTTCATCAAGGTAATTTTTAAAAAGTTAAGTAATATACAGTCTACCTATCATCCATTATCTGTCTATAATCTATCAATCATCTATTCTCTTCTGTAATTTACCTATAATCTACCTATCTATATATCTAAAATCTATTAACCTAGCATCTATCTATAAGCTATTTTCTATCTACCTCCCATCATTATGTATGAATTATTTATCATTTTATTGTCTACATATAATTCATTATCTACCTATCACGACTATTCTCTCATGATCAATGTATTATCTGTCCATCACATGTGTGTGCTTTCAATTCCTCCCCCTTCCTCCTTCTCCCCTCCCCCTTCCTTCCCGCCTCCATCCCTCCTTATCTTGCCTGTGTCTGAGTGATCTCAGTCAATACTTTCACTACTCCAATACTTGCTCTTTTCCTTTGGCATGAAGATTCATTTTAGCATTTCTTTTTTATTTATTTTTTTCTTTTTTGGTACTGGGGATTGAACCCAGGGCACTTCACCACTGAGCCACATCCCCAGCCCTATTTTGTATTTTATTTAGAGACAGGGCCTCACTGAGTTGCTTAGGGCCTCGCTAGGTTGCTGAGGCTGGCTTTGAACTCGAGATCCTCCTGCCTCAGCCTCCCAAGTGCTGGGATTACAGGCATGCGCCACCATGCCCGGCTCATTTTAGCATTTCTGTGTTAAATTATAGCATGGGTTTCACAATAGCTTATGCCAAATGACTGGTATTATAATCAAACATTAAGGCATAACATCAAAGCTATAAAAATAATTGTCTTACCAAAAAGCACAGGCTTATGCAGAATCATAGGCCACATAGACTTGAAGGCTCTTCCTGTGAGAGGGGTTTCCACTTCAGTGAGGGGTCACCTTCCTCATCAAAATCATCCAATTGCACATTCTGGAGACCTCCTGGAAAACCTGAGTGAGAAGAAGAGAAAAAGAAAGGAGAAAAATGTCCTGCTGCCTCCTGTAACTCCAAGTAAATGGAAAGTAGGTGACCCCTTCATTCATTCATTGCTTCCATGTGCAGAAGTAAGTTTCCTAAGCCGTGATCCAGCTGCACCAGGTGGCCTGTGAGATGCTTGTACTCCAGGTCCAAGTTGTCCATCCTGCCAAAGGATGAACTTATTTTAGGGGTTCATATGTCATACGTGTATATTTACATATACAAATGAACCTTTAGTACCTTTCTGAAATTTAGCAATATTATTAATATATATGTTCATTTTTTTGTTTTGTTTTGGTGCTGGGGACAAAATCAAGGCTTCATGCATGCTAGAAAAGCACTCTGCCACACAGCTACATCCCCAGCTCAAGGGTTCATGTATTTTTACATCCAGATGGTCCAAAACATTGACATGAAATACAGATAATAAATACAAAAGAATCTTAATAAGATGAGATAATAAACATTCATGGACCGAGCTGGTCATGATGGTAAACTGCACCAATGCATTTGCTCGTACTTAAGAAAATGTTTTCATGCTGATCCTGCAGTCAGGGCATCTGAACGTAGGGGAAGGAACAGTGCCCGACCGCTTCTTTCCTGCACGTGTGTCCATGTTTTGCACATTCAGCACAGTGGCAGGAAGCTGTGGGAGGAAGGCCTTTGAAAAGAAAAGCAATAGAAAGTTACAGAGAAAGATATCAGTGGTTTCCTAGGAAGAAGACAGCTTCGCGGGCCTCTTTCCAGAAGCCACTTCAACTTGACCCTAACCAGGCTGGAACCTCTTCTGATTGACCTAAGTAGACTGAAGAAGATAGAGCTGAAACGGGAGATCAGCAAACTGAAATCACACCTCCAACAGCACTAGGCCAGGATCAATGACAGGGGCAATCTGGGGAGAGTGACAAATGGCCATATGACCTAGAAATCTGGGGTTCTCAACTTAGAGAAAGAATAGAAGATAAGTCACTGTGACTGTCGGACCTATCAGTGGGAGTCATATGGGTCTCTAGAACCAGGGGATTCGAACCCTTAGAGCAGATGACAAGCAAAGGTACCATTGATCAACGACAAGGAAAACAGTAGAGGGAGAGAGCTTCCATGAGCAGAGTTCATGGGCTCGTCAGGAAAATAAGCAAGGAAAGTGACCCAAGGCTGGGCTGGACCCGTTAATGCGGGATGCTCAGTGGCAGAGAGCCACAGACTGGGAGAGAACAAGTTCTTTATGCTTGGTTGAGAGGCCTGTTTCCTAATATGTGGCATAAAACAATGAAATCCTTTGCAGATACAAGGAATGCACAACAAATATGGCGTGCTTAATGTGTGTGGCATTGCATTCTAACAAAATAGCGTCTCCTTTGATGAATGGAGAGCTGAGTTATGTCTTCTCTCGCCTTGTACACCACAAAACAAACACAAAGAGACAACCCGTACTCAGCAATATGCACACACAGAAGCAGAATGCCTTAGCCTGGTGGTTTTATGCTCTTGGATTTCAGTGTGAGGTTGTGACAATCTAGCACCTTATATCCCAATGCAATATGCCACAGATTATGCTAATGTTTGAAATCGTGTGCCTCCCATTGCAAAATTGTATTTCTTATCTATTTTTCATTTGAAAGAAGTCTGGGCCAAATGTTACACATTCTCTATGGCAATTTGGGAAAGAACAGCTGAGAAATTAGATTGAGTCTAGTTCTTGGTTTTTAGGCCATGACCTATGACTAAGGCACATTTTTATAAAACATCATTATGGTCTTAATTTGTTAAATGTGAGTCTGGTGTTAAATGTCAGTCTAGTAACTGAAGGAATCTGGTTCACAAGAAGGCTTAGGGGACAGAGGGTAAAAACAGTCAGCCTAATAATTCAGGGTGTGTGGAAGGAAGGGGTAGGGCCAGTCCAAATGGCATTCTGAGTCTTCATTTTGGCACGTCTTACCTTATTTTTAAGGTGCATGCTTGACTCTGCACAACTGTACCCCAGACAAGAACTCAGTGTTCTGGTGACACCTTTACTGTTGGCAGCTGTCATGGGAATCTAGGTGTATTCCCCACAGAACTATTTCTCCCGTCCCTCCATTTACCCCAAACTGGATTCCTAAGTATAGATGAGTAAGTGATTCTTTGATTTGAAGATTGAAACTGTGCAGGAGTTTAGTACCAAGTTCAGTTCAGGAATGCACAATATCCATAATTCATTACTTAGCTAAATGCATATTTATATCACATTTGAAAAACAGAATTAGATGCAAATTCATAGGATTCGATTTCAAGGATTTGTGGAGGAACAGTGTTCATCCACGATGCTGAGCTATTGTGCCTTTGTGATGTGCTTATATTAAATAATGAGTCAAAAACTGAGTGGTGAGGTCTTTAGTGTTGCTGGGGCAAACAGGGAGCTCCATTCAGGGAAGAGATTGCCACTCAGCTTTGGAGAGCACGGCCAGTTGACAGCCTGTAGACGTCAACACCTTCAGGTTCATCCTCAGGAGCTGTGTTGTCATTTTTCATCATGGGGACCCAAACAGCTGACAAGAGCAACTTAGAGGAGGAAAGATTCATTTTGCTTTATGGTTTAAGAGGATTCAGTTCATGATTGGCTTGTTGCAAGGCAGAACCATCATGGTGGAAGGACATGGTGGAAGTGGCTCAGCCCATGGCAGTTGGAAAGCATAGAGGTGGGGAGGAAGGCACTGGTGAGAAGATTTAAGTCTTTCTAGGCCATGCCCTAATAATGTATGTCCTCTAACTAGGACCCATCTCCCAGTAGTCCATCCAGCTACCGGTGGATTCATCCATCAAATGGATGAGGTCAGTCCCCTCCTGATCCAATCATTGCCTAAATGCTTCACCTCTGAACCCTACTGCTTTGGGGACCATGCTTTCAACACATGAAACTTTTGTGGGACATTCCAGATCCAAATCATAACAGCTGCTGAGACTCGGCTGGCACAAGGTCACATTCTTCCTAGGGCAGTTTGTATCCAGTGACCAAGGGAGGCGGTGTGTTATCTCAGACTTCCTTACTCTTGCTTCACAACACAATTTCATTTCTCATTCTTTCCCATCTTTCTCCCTCATCTTTCTCTTAATTGATAACAATCCCTATTAATTATCTTGCTTTCAAAATTCCAGTTTAGTGTCCTGTGCTAGAGAATCCAATATTTGATGTCAGAAATGGTTCAAGAAAGCAGATGCTGAGTTGGTATTCTGAAACTGGATTACTTCCTGTCTGGGAATGAGAACCCCCATCAGGATAGCTGATCATGGAGGTTGCTAAAACTTGCACTGTTGAAGAATTGGAAAATTTGTTAGTGGAAGAGAATGTGTTAGACAAAAACGCATCCAAGCATTGGGAACTTACGGAGGAAATACTTAATATAAGAGTAATGATATTTGATGTTCTTTGCCAAACACCATTGATGGACTATAGCTGATGTAGTCACTAAAATTTTAATGGAAAACTGAAAGATATTAGATAATCTAGATGTTCCCACTAGTACCAAACCATGACAGATTTGCTTAACTTTTTTGGCAGTGATAAAGGATGGTCCTGCATGAGGGGAGGACCAGAGTCTCTTGGTTCAACACCCAGTTTGAGCACTGTTATAGGTAAAGGGTCTTCAGATGGTGCAGAATGGTGACAAAATGTTATTGGGAGTGCTGGACAGTTTTAGCCAATCTACTGTCAAACCTAAATGTGCAAACAAAAAGTTAAAGAATATTATTATTAAATAGGGGGATTGTTGATGCAACGTGGAAGGCTGATCAGGGAAATAGGGGCCAAAGAGTAATTTATAAATAAAAGTTCTGTATAGTGGGAGTCATATAAGTGACATGTCAATAACACCCATGGAAGAATTCTTGGAATGATTCTAATGGAGTTCTGTGTTTCAGTGACATTCAGCAAGCTGTATTTCTTACTTGTTTGGAAGGTAGCTCTTGACTTCTGAATATAAACATAGATTTTGTCCAACAGAAGCACAGATCATCATGCCTAGGATATACAACATGGATATACAACATGGATATACAACATGTGCCACACACCTGACTTGTCATAGGATCATGGGAATAATGCTTATAGACTGCATTTTCAGAGAGGAATGACAAAGATGAAGGTACAAAAAAGTTTTGGCAAACTGAAAGGAAGGTCTTTTAGGGGTGACTTGTCTCAAAGTCCCATGTCCACTGAAGGTGCAATGGAAGCTCTTCCAGATGCGTAATTGAATGCATATAGGGGGATGAGTTCTACCCTGAGGACAGTATCCTGGGAAACACAGAATTTATGGATTAAATTCTGTCCTCAAGTTGTATGTACTTGAGCAATAATGGCAACAATGGATAACCCAATGGGCACTCTGACAGAGCCTGGGGTGAAACTGACACTGGCCGAGGTGTTCAATCCCAGAAGAGCTCAACTTTAATGAGGAGAGATGTCCTCATGTTATTATGGAAGGGAGGGAAAGAGCATTAAGCTCCTGAACAAACAGTGCAACTTCTCTACAGTGTACTAGGCAGGTCGCATGGTAGGGATTAAAGGTGGGAAGAGGACATCAACACAGTGGAGGTAGATGTGGGGCGAGGACAATGGCCTGAGATCATGGAAGCAGAAACAGAAGGAATAAACTTACAGAGCTCCATGCCTGTGGGATTTGTAAGATGGGAACTAGACCCTGTGTTGGTGCTTTTTGTTGCCAAGTTCCTGCTCATAAACAAAACCACCAGTGCAGTTACTTGGAAATGGGAATCTATTAAACTTGAGTAGGATTCTGCTCATTGAAAGAAATAGACGTAAGTAAAAATATAGACAACCATGAGTCCATGTTGGTAAAATCTTAAAGAATATGAAATAAGCCATGTGGTTATGTCTACAGCACTTGGATTTCCATCCCATTCAGATCCATGACCACATTTGGCATATGGATGAAAATTTTGGGGGGAAGGCTGAGAAAATATAATTGTGATTCTAATTGATTTATTTTGTAATGATTTTAATATAATTTATGATGCAATCACTACCTAGTATGGTCTAGTTTAATTAGTAAGATTAATTTGATTGGTTTTCATGAAATCTATGATAATACAATGATTCATGGATGGGGAGACTGAGTTAGAATCTGCTGAAGATGGTCTTCTGATGGGAGATAATTGATTGGAGGAGGAACCAGAATTAGCATGTAATAAGTTCACACACTGAGTCCATCTGTCCCTTCTTACATAAACTTCAGATTTTATTGGTGGAAGGAGGTAAAAGATATCAAGCTTGTGAACACTTAAAAGCAAGGTATTTTTTTTTATGAAATACTTATTAAATTGAAATACTTCTTTAAACCTGGAATTCACAACATTTTTCTATAAAGGTCCAGTTAGTAATATTTTAGGCCTCATGAGACACATAGCCTTGGTGCACGTGCTTCTTTGTTGTGTTGCTGTTATCCGTTTACCACCCTTGAAAAAGGTGAGAATCACTCTTGACTTGTCAGTCATACCTACAGAGCTGTGAGCTGCACTTGCCTACACCACCTTAAGGTAACACCTCCTGTTCATGAAATGACAGAAATGTTTAGGACTTTGTCCTTTACATCTTTTGTTTTGTAAATGCTGCAAACTATGCAAGGAAGTTAAGGATGATAAGTGATTTATAATCAAGAAGGATTGCCCAAGAGCAGGTGGGAGGGTGGTATAAGGAAATGGAATCTTTCACCCAGACTGGGACTGCTCTGTGCTTAGCTTGGTGGGAGTTTGGGAGTCTGATACTGACTGTTGGCCAAGATGAGAAGAAGTGAGTTGGCTAGTGTCTTAAACGTGCATTCTAGTGAGTACGCTTCCCTGATGGGATCCAGGGCTGGTTCGATTGCCATATACAAGGATGTATAGATTATACCTGGTTGAAGCGTTTCCACAGCCGGGCATGGCTATGTGAATAGTGGGGCAGAGAGGATCTTGCTGGAAACTTTGACCCACGCTTTCTTGATGTCAAGAAAGTCTTTCTTGATACATTTCTTGCATATGACTTGGCAGTACATCATGCAAATAGGAAGCACACTGTGTGACCTAGAAAGAATTCTGGGAGTCACTCTCAGGGTCCCAGGGCACTCTTCCTTCTGTTCTAGAGTATACCTTAACTTCGGTAAAGCTCTGTGAGGGGTTTTGAGAGTCCTTTCAGACATCTGACCCTCTGCAATCCTCTCAACTTCCCAACTTGCCTCATGAGGCCAGTCCCACTTTGACACCAAAACAGAGAGATCACAAGGCATGAAAATAAGGGATCACTCTGGATGATGGAATGTTGAATGTTTTAAGTCCATGATTTGGAAGAGGAAGGATTTCCACAATCAGCCCTGGTATTCAGCATCGTTTTGAAGGTCCTCAGAGTGTAGAAATGACAAAAAATAAGGTAAATTATGTAATTCAGGGCAGTATTTCCACAACTTTGAGACAGACAAAGTATTTTTTAGAGACGGCACACAGAATTAACCATAAATTAAGAAATCCTGTTCATTAAAAAGAACAATTGAAAGAGTGGGCCCGCAAACCATGAAATCAAAGGAGGTGTTGTGTATCATCCTTATAGCAAAAGAGAACAGTAAGACACCATGTTCCCGGAACATGGAGCCCAGCCAAGTCATGGAGACATGGACAGCAGCCCCAGTCGGAATACCTGGTGGTATCTTCGAGGACACTGACATTCTCTCATGAAGCCTGGGAGTTAGGATAAGTTATCTATAGAAAGTTGCTTTTTGCATCTTTGCCATGATAGCTGCTTCCTGGGATGCTGGTCATACAAATAAAGCAAACTAGGCAAGCTAGCTTTGCACTGTCTTTGCAGCCTAACATATAAAACCCCTCTCCCTGTGACCACTGGCACAGCACTGAGGGCACTGTGGAAAGGACATGTATCTCTGGTCCAGCCAGCCACCGCTGGACAAAGCTCTGTGAAGGAGAGTAGCTGCTACCAGGTGAAGCATGGTGAGGGACAGAGATGATCCTGCCCAGCCTTTGCCACTGGACATCTGGAAAAGTCTCCTGTCCAATCTGACACCACTGGACCTTCACCCTAAGCATTTCCCAATAAACCTTACTTCTCACCCCATGACTTCTCCAGGAGTCTTGACAACCTGCCCCACTTCCCTAGCACAACTGGGCTGTGGATCTTACATTTTAGCAGCATATATCCATTGCAGGTCGATCCAACAAAGGGACTCATGTTCATAGTATACCTGAAATTCTGTAACTCAGTAAGCAAAAGGCATACAACTTGATTTTTTATAGTGGTCAAAATAACTCATTTTCTACTATTTGCAAAAAAGTCTTCAAAGGATGAATGACTATGTGAGAAGATGTTTAATAGAGATATTTATCAGTGAAATATAAATTAAAATCATGAGAGATTCCCCCTATGCCCACCAGGGTCTGGTATTAAAGAGGTAACAATATGGAAGCCTGAGAGTCTTCACATGCTGTTGAAAGAATGGTAAATTAGCACGATTACTTTGTAAAAATATTTGACAGGGTCTACTCTGAGCAAATACCCCTTCTGTGACCCAGCCACACAGATCCGGCAGAAGTGAACACTTTGTTTCCTCTGTGCTGGTTAATTTTATGTGTCAGTCTGCCTGACTCCTCCTGTCCTTGCATTTAAGTATTTCATGTTCTTGAGCCTTTGGACTTGAGCACCACTGGCCTCCCTCTTCTCAGGCCTTTGGGTGTGAACTGGAAATGCACCAGATTGACAATGGCAGATTATGGGGCTTTCCAGACTCCATAATTGCTTGAGCCAATCCTCTTAATAAATGTCTATCTCTATATATCTTAAGACAAACTGTCTATCTCTTCTCTCTCTCTCTCTCTCTCTCTCTCTCTCTCTCTATATATATATATATATATAGATGGAATATATATATGTATTGGAATATATATGTAATGGAATATATATATATTCCATTGGTTGTGCTTCTTTGGAGAATGCTGATGAATATATTTGCCAACAAATGTATAAAAGGATGCTTATGGCAGTTTTATTCATAATAGCTAGATTGGCTAAATAAATTATATTTATACAGTGTAAAATTACACATCAACAAATAAAAACAATCTGTTGCTGTGGATGGATTTCATGTAGGATGTTAAGTTTTTTTTTAACAAACTGAGTGCAGAATAGAAATGATGTGCTGAGACACAGAGACTGGAATGGGGAGGCGATCCGTCCGGTGACTCTGCCATATTGTCCCTGCAGTGCCCCAGCTCTGGCCCCCCGTCTCCCCACAGGAAGAACCATCTCAGTGTGTATAATACGGTTTCTAAGGATATGACATTGATGTTGCAAAAATAAATATCTTTAAAAAGTAACCACAGGCTCACAAAGGAACAGGGAGTACTTGTGGCCTAAGGCTCTTCCTGCGGGAGGAGCTTCCACTTCACTGAAGTTCATTATCCAAATCACCAGTTTCTGCTCCTTGGAAAGCTTCAGGAAAACCTGAAAGGCAAGGGAGAGAACAGAGAGGCAAATGTCGCCCTGCTTCCTGCAGGTCTGAGTGAGGGCAGAGTCTGCACATCTCACGTCTCAGATTTAATGGAAAATCACTAAAACTGACCCACCTGCTCCAGGGTGGACTGGGAGAGGCTGTAACTCCTCCAGATCTAAGCTCTTTTTTTTTGCATAGGATGAATATGCACTAGGGGTTCACATATTTTAAATTTAGATGGCTACTAAATCTTTACAGGGCACAAATGCAAATTCAGGCAAGCATTCAATGAAGTGATAAGTCAAATATTTCTGGACAGACTTGTTTGCTTAGGTTCAGAGGGGAAGGTGCTGTGTTCCTACATGGCTGAGCAGTTTTTGAGATCATCTTTAAAGGCACGAGGCATGACTGAGGCCTCTTCCTTCCCAGCAGGTGAGCAATGATTGAGCAGCCTTGGCAGAGAAGCAGGTGGTGGAAGGAAGAGACATTCTGAACAAGGAAGCATCAGGAAATAGCTGAGAAGGACATCAGTGGCTTCCTAGGCAGCTGACCGCTTTCTAGCCCTTTTTCTAGAAATTGCTGCAGATTGCTGATACTCAGATTGAAAACTCTCTGGTAGACAGAGAAGAACAGAGTTACCAGAAGAGCCCAGGGCACTGGATTTGGGTGGAAATATGACACTAATGACAGCAATACCAATGGGCAGATCACATGACCTGGAGAGCTGGGGTGCTGTCTTCAGAGAATGGACAGTAGATGTATCACGATGGCCTCAGGTGCTATCAACAGGGTCAGAAGACCCTTCTGGAGCTGGGGAATCAGAATCTCTTCCTTAGGGCATGTGATAAGAAATCCAAGAGATCCTTGAGCAGTGATCAAACAGTTTATGAAACAAGTTGTCACTAGCAGAGCTCCTGGGCTGGAGTTGCCAGAAGGATATAACGAAACAGCCCAGAGGGGCTAATGCAGTGGAGCCCACCAAGGGCGAGGGGTTATTCATGACTGTACAGGAAGTCTGTTTCTTGTGCCGTAGTTCAAGCCAATAAAATAATATGCACTGCAAGGAACTACATCTTAAATACGGCATCTGAAGAGAGTATATAGCGACAATCTAAAATAATGTGATCTCTAGCAATGCACAGTGATTTTTGTCACACTATTATATGTGCCAAAAAAAGTAAAAATACTGAGCAAAAGTGAAAAATAATCTGTCATCACTTGCCATGCACACACACACACACACACACACACACAGAACCCTCGCTTTCTTGGTTTTCTGCTTCTAGAATTCAAACTGAAATTTTCAAGCTGAGAAGTAGCTTGGTATGTCTCAATTCATCATCTCTATGGGTTAACTTTGAATTTTGGAATTATCTGTCACCCAGGGTCCCACCTCAAACTGGTCCTTCTTACCTGTCTCTAATTTGAAGAGGATCTGTGATAAAGGTCATCCATCCAATATTGGCAATTGACAGACCATCAGAGAGGAGTACCTGGGAGCAGAGAAGAGTAAGGCTGACCTCTGGTATGCAAGGTACCACCGGTGGCTCACCTAAGACCATGGAACCCACCTTCCATGTCTGTTGGGCCCAGCATAACTTTCTAGAGTGAATCCACAGTAATTAAAGGAAGGCAGTTGGCAAGAAGGAGGGGTGGGAGAGGAGGTGAGAATCAGTTTAGTGTCTCAGGCTCCCTAGAATGAAACCGGGAGGGTCAGTCCAGGTGACATTAAGAGACCTGCCTTTGCCACACACAATCAACCAGGATCTCAGGGTCCTTACACCCTCCAGAGCTTCCTAAAATTTCCAGGTACCTTGGAAATCCAGGCCCATTCTGTCAGAGCCTCCCCTCCCCCTGGCCCCTCCCCTCGCTCAGGGCAAGCTGCTTTCCTCGTGGGGATAAAGCAGGTGGGTCCCTGAGGGCAAAGTGAACATCCTTCGGAATTTCTCATGAGATTTGTTCATTAGCGCCCAAATGTACATCAGCACTAACAGGTACATGTTTATCTACTTATTGCTCACAAATTAATCAGAATGAGTTAGGTTCTACCTCAAAGGATTTATTTTCTTCTATTTATGGGGTAGTCAATCCCACCCACCACACATACTTATTATTATGGGCTTGTGAAGCATTTGAATTTATCACTATACTGCACAGGTTACCTTTGTATGATTCACTGCAAAAAACAGCTCTTGATATTCTGAATGATTTCTCTCATTGATCAGCCTCTCCCCACTTTGTAACTCCTAGTTCATCTGTCATATATAGCAAATTCTAGGGGAAAATATCTAAATAATTTCTCTTGGGATGGTGTCATTCATGAGATGACCCTGGTATACTTAAACATTTAGAATAAAAATAAAGACTATATTCTAGTTCTGCCATCAATCAGCTCTTTCATATGACATCTCATGTGTTTCTCTATGAAGCTTCTATTAATAAAGATGCTAATAAAATCCGGTTCCTGAAATCCTGGTAAACACCAGATCTTCACCTGTGAGTCACTGGAATGAGAGCACCTACTACTCTAAGGTCGAGATAGAGACTAGCACAGTACCTGGCACATAGTAGGAGCACAACACACAGAACTTTAGCTTCAGCTTTGTAACCCACCCCTTCTTCGCGATCTTCACTAGTTTATTTCTTTTCTTTCTTTCTTTCTTTTTTTTTCTTCCAAACACCAGGAGCCATCTTTACCTTTCCTGCCGAGCTATGTGGGGGGAGGCCTAGGGATCTCTGCATAGGGAGACTCCTCTTGCATGGGGGTCTTCACCTTCATCATGATTTTGATAATGATTCCTTACCTGACCTTGGGTGATGTTCCTTCTTAACACCCTGCGAGGAAACAAAAACCGTCAACAAGTATTTCCACTCAATGTCAAAGAATTGCACAGTTGTAAGTAAGAATTTGTTAATTTGTTCCTCAACATATTATTTAAATAACTTTAAACAACTAATGAGAAAACTTTTTTCAGATTGTCACCTGAGAATAGCTGCAAAAAATTCTATTCATCTCATCTACCCACCCGTCCTGAAGTTGGTTTTGTCTCTCTGATTATCATCTGATGAGTGTGCTTTTATCAGCTTCATTATGTCCTAATAACTCTGAAACCTCTCCTGCAGAAAAGTTGTATTAAAAATAGCAACTGATGCGGTTTAGAGATATGACATGTCCCCAAAAATCTCAGATGTGAGACAATGCAAGAAATTTCAGAGGTGAAATGATTGGGTTTTAAGACTATGAACCTAATCAGTGCATTAATCCACTTAAATGGATTAAATGGGTGGTAACTATAAGCAGGTAGGGTGTGGGTGTGGCTGTAGGAGTTGGGTCACTAGGGGTGTGACTTTGGGGTACATATTTTGTCCCTGGAGAGCAGGGCTCTCTCTGTTTCCTGATTGCCACGTCCTGAGCTGTTGTCTTTTGCAGTGATGGTCTGTCTCACCTCAGGCCCAGACGGAGTCAACCATCTGAAAATGGGAGCCCCAAATAAATTGTCCTTCTCTAAAATTGTTCTTCTCAGGTCTTTTGGTCACAGTGATGAAAAAGCTGGCTAAAACAGACAGCCTTAGATGTCTCCCTATGTGACAAGTGCTGTGTGCGTTACACAGTACTTACTTGTTACAATGACACACACAAGGGTTAGAAGCTCTCAGCTCGTTAGCTGCCCAAGGCCACACACACAGGGAGTGACGAAGCCTCACTTGGAAGCCAGCAGTGCCAGATGCAGGGAGCAGAAGTCAGGAAACAGGCTCCTCTTACCCCATGGTCAAGATTCAGAATTGCTATCACAGCTGAAGTGAGGTCCCTGGTGAGCAGCACTGGCCCCTGGGAAAACGACTACATAAATGACCAGGTCACAGTTCCAAGGGTTTACATGAACAGAAAGCTTGTGATTGTAAGGCATGCATAACTGATTCCTTGTTCAAAGGGTTTAATTTTCACTGGAAAAGAAACTATCAAGGCCACTCTGCAGGGCCCAGGAGATAGCAGACTTCCTCAGCCCAGAACTCTATTCAAGGACTCTAGAGTTTAGAGAAACTTCCTGAGCCAAACATAGAGCAGGTACTGCAGCCAACCTTTTCTAACACAGGAAGAGGTATTTCTCATTGCTATTTTCTTCTTTCTCTTAAAAAAGAGGCATGTCTTCTTGTTTGTGTGCTCCTTACATAGAGAGCTGACAATAATGGCAGGTTTCTGTAAATGACAAGTCACACCAGGGAATCACTCTCTCTCTCACACACACACACACACACACACACACACACACACTTGACTCCTTTTCAAAATTTCTAAACATTCTTTGAAAATTCCTCTAAGGCTTAAATTTTATCTAAGAGTCATTGTTGTAGATTTTAATAATATCTTATTCCGAAATAATGCATCTTTACAACTCTTTATGTCCAAGGATGAATTATTGCTGGGTCTAGCAGAGGACTTGGAATTGCTTTCTCATCTCATAGCCTGCCTTTAATTCATCAAAGGGAAAGATTTACTTTAAGAAACACAAAATAAAACTGATGAAAGAAAGAGTAAGTAAGAAGCAAGCATAACGACAACTATCTTCATCCCTCCACTTGATAATGGTGATCTCTTTTTCTTATTGTGCTTTATGTTGTAGAGTATTTTGTTTTGTTTTCTCTTTTTAACATTTTTCTTAATTTTTAAAATTTGTTTTAATTAGTTATACATGACAGTAGAATGCACTTGGATACATCATGTATAATGGAGTATAATTTCTCATTCTTCTGGTTATACATGATGTAGAATCCTACTGGAGGTATAGTTACGTATGTAAATGGGGGGATGTCTGATTCATTCTACTATCCTTCCTACCCTGATGCCCCATCCCAGCCATTCACTACCCTCTACCTAACCTAAAGTAACTCTGATATATCACACATACGTAGAGTTTAACTTCCCATTCTCGTGGTTGAACATGGTGTGGAGTTAAACTGGTCATTTATTCATACATGAACATAGGAAAGTTATGTACAATTCATTCTATGCTTTCCTATTTCCCATTCCCATCCTCCCCTCCATTCATTCCCCTTTGTCTAATCCAATGAACTTCTACCCCCACCTCTTATTGAGTGTTAGCATCTTCATATCACAGAGAACATTCAGCCTTTGGTTTTTGGGGATTGGCTTATTTCACTTAGCATGAGTCTCCAGTTCCATCCATTTACTGGCAAATGCCATTATGTCATTTTTCTTTATGGTTGAGTAATATTCCACTGTGTATATATTATCATATTTTCTTTATTCATTCATCTGTTGAAGGGTCCCTAGGTTGGTTCCATAGCTTAGCTGTTATGAACTGAGCTGCTATAAACACTGATGTGACTGCGTCAGTGTAGTGTGCTGTTTTTAAGTCCTTTGGGTATATGCTGAAGAGTGGGATAACTGGATCAAATGGTGGTTCCATTCCAAGATTTCTGAGGAATCTCCATACTTTCCAGAGTGGTTGCAGCAACTTGCAGTCCCACCAGAGTACCTTTTTCCCCAACATCCTCGCCAACATTTATTGTTACTTGTATTCTTGATAATTGCCATTCTGACTGGAGTGAGATGCAATCTCAGTGTAGTTTTCATTTGCATTTCTCTAATTGCTAGAGATGTTGAACATTTTTTTCATATATTTGTTAACCAATCAAGTTTCATCTTCCGTGAGGTGCCTGTTCATTTCTTTGCTCATCTATTAATTGGGTTATTTGGTTTTCTTTTTTTTTCTTTTTGGTGTTAAGTGTTTTGAGTTCTTTATATATCCTGGAGATTAATGCTGTATCTGAGGTGCAGGTGGCAAAGTTTTCTCCCCTTCTGTAGGCTCTCTCTTCACATTCTAGATTGTTTCCTATGCTGTGAATTGTTTCCTTTTTTTTTTTTTTTTTTGTGGTGCTGGGGATTGAACCCAGGGCCTTGTGCTTACAAGGCAAGCACTCTACCAACTGAGCTATATCCCCAGCCCTGAAGAAGCTTCTTAGTGTGATACAGTCCCATTTATTCTCGATTTTACTTCTTCTGCTTCAGGAGTCTTACTGAAGAATTTGGTTCCTAAGCCAACATGATGGAGATTTGGGCCAACTTTTTCTTCTAGCAGACGCAGAGTCTCTGGTCTAATGCCTAGGTCCTTGATCTATGTAGAGTTGAGTTTTGTGCAGGGTGAGAGAGAGAGAGGTTTAATTTCATTTGGCTACCTGTGGATTTCCTGTTTTCCCAGCACCTTTTGTTGAAGAGGCTATCTTTTCTCCAATGTATGTTTGTGGCACCTTTGTCTAGTATGAGAAAACTGTATTTATGTGGCTTTGAGTCTGTGTCTTCTATTCTGTACCATTGGTCTGTTGGACAGTATATTTTGAATAGGATTTTGGTGCCAGATACATAGTTGGAGAACTATTATTCAGAATTTAAAGTAAAAATAATCTAGTATTTTAAATGTAGATGTCATGAGTGCTTTAAAAAATATTGTTAGAGCTTTTTAACAAGAAAAGGAAAATCCACTTAGGCATCCTACTGGGTAAGTAAGTTATCACAACATTGGCAAAGAAGCTTTCACAGTACCTGAAAAACTAAAAAAGCTTTGCACAGTGAACACTGTTAAATAGCTACTGGATGAAAAGAAAGCTAAGAAATCCCAGCATGAATGTTTTAGTTGCAAATCTGAAGACCAAGCTGATATTTCACTGGGCAAATTAAACCTCCACCTTTCAAGCAGACACACGAGGCTGCTCACGCCATTTGCCTTTCATTTCTCTGTTATCCGTGCCAGTGGCCCATGGAACCGGATTTGTTTTTAAGGAGAATGCTTGACAACAGTCATCAGCATGGTTGAAATATTCAAAACATGAATAACTTCTGAATCTCATGGTTTTTAACTAAGACTTAGTGTTAGCACAAAAAGACCCAGCAGGACACAAGCCTCACGAGTCATCTCAGCTGTTTATTCAGCAGGGTGCAAGGATGAAAATGGCACCCGTGGACCCACTTTCCTGGTGCAGAATGAGCCACTGAACAAAAAAAGGGACTGGGTTGAATGGGTTATTTTAAGAGGTGGTCTAGTGTGCACATCAGTTTTCTTGGTCACTCAGGAATTTGAGGTTTTTTTGGTGGAAGGTCTGTGGGCAGTGTCTGAAGAGGATTTACCTTGGAGGAGATTTATGCCTCCTAGAGACTATTACTCTAGGGGTGATAAAACACCTCCCTGTCTGTAGCCAGCACCTGGAAAACACTTGTCAAGGGAGAGGGAGGCCATCAGTGTGTGCATGGCCTTCATTTTTACTTCTTCTTCTCAGGCCTCATTATCTTGGGAATTTCTCATTCTCCCTAAGTATTACTAAGGATGGGAATATTCACACCATTGCTGCAGAAGCAATGAAGGGTCAAACTTCTGAGGCTGGGCACAAGTCCAGCGAGCGATCCTCTGGTTAACCCTTGACTACCATGTGTGGGAAAATCGCCTGTATCTTTTGAAATGTTCTGAATGAGGCAGTAGAAAGGAATTCTTTCATTAAAGCTTAACTCTTGAATATCCACCTTATTTCCAGGGAAAGTGCTTACACTGTTGTTTGAGTTCTGAGCTGAAGCAGTTTCTTTGAAAAGGCAATTCCTTTTTTTATCTCAAAGAGAAATTGATCAACTGTCAGTCTGGAATTTGGACGATGTTTTCTCCAAACTAAATGGAGTTAATAGTTAACAATTGACTGATGGTTAAAAAAACACACATGGGTTAAGGACCTATTCAAAGGTCAAGACAGACCAATGGATTATAATGTAAGCAAAAAAAAAATAGTTTGATAATATGATGTCTGATTTCTCATTGTAAAGAAACTATTAATTGTCTAATTATGATATAATATCAAAGAAAAATACCCATAACAACCTAAAAACAAAATGTGTGAACTCGTTTCTGATTTTCTGAGCTCTTGGTGAGGTTGAATTGTTCTCAACATTTGTGAGATAAGTATACTGGGAATTATACTTTTGACACCAAAATGTAGACATTTTCAAGGTTGCTATTTGAGTTGTGAGCCAGAGTATTTGAAATCAGATCTGCCATGGAGGATTCTAGCTCTGAGATCAGGCACAGACCTTGCTCTTGCACCTGTGTCAGGGTGACTCTTCAGTTCTAGGCCAGTTCAGACCTTCAGAACAAGATAACTACTCAACCCCTTCCCCAAACTGATCAAAGATGCTGTCTTAGCAAGTACTGTAACCACTCCACACAGTGGAGTCAGGGATGACTCCACTATGGTGGGAGGATGGTCAACCCTCCCGGATTGCCTTGGGAGGCTTTCTTAGGACTTGGGACTTCCGGTGCTGTCAGGGAAATACCTTGGCAGCAGGGACTTCTAAACAGGGATTTCTAAAGTCCCAGGCAAATGGAGATTTTGAAATGTAGATCCCAAAGACAACTGAGGTCTCAATGGAACTAAGATGATTCTGGTTGTGTTCTTGAATCTTGACTATTCCAAAGTGTCTAGCTTCAGGGTCCTTGGATACCTGTTCCCATTTCCTTTTTGACTACAGTCTGATAGAAATTGTCCTGGATCTCCCTGCTGGGCTTCTCACTCTCTGCTGGGTTACTCACTCTGTGGTCCTTTCTGGGCCCATGGTATTCCTGCAATACCGTGACTCCACGATCAATCATAATTCATACTGAATCCGCTCTGCATAATGTGGCACAGGCCTTGGGGGCATAAAGTCAGAGAAGCCCTTCGTTTTCAGTTCTCAGATAGGTTAGTGCTAGTTTGACCACTAGATCACAATCATCTTAAGGCCCAGTGTCCCGACTTCTGCTCACATATATTTTCCCCTTAGCTCATACTTCATTATATCTCAGCAAATAGCATGTCTTAATAATCAACTGGGATCTTTTCCCCTTTATACCTTTACATATTTACATGGAAAAAAAAAAGCTAAGTCATTTGATATCTCCCAACCTAAAAACAGGATCCTTTCTCCTTGTTTTCTTTCCAAATTTATATTACAGACATTGAAGAATAACAAGGAAAATGATAAAATGAAGGGAAAAATGGGATAAAGAGACACATTCACAATTAGAAATGCTAAGAGATAACATCAGAAATCAATTAGAAAATCTAAGTCTTCTACAAGTAGATTTTTGGCAAAATTATTATGAATTTCAAGGACAATCTGGCTAATCACAAAACAATGAAATTTGATTATATACCTTTTGAAACACTAGAAGTATATTTATATATTTATCTTATATTAAACCTCAAACTTTATTCTTACTTAAATGATATCCTTATCTCCATGAGTCAAATATTGTTCGTAAAATTGAAAGATGCACATTACTTTGTTAGTGGATCTTTGTAAAAATTGGTTCTAGTTTTGGATACATTATCTTGTATAGAACTTAGTTGTATAAAACTCCTTAAGTTTTCAAAATATTGTGGAGGAAGCACAATTGCAGACTATACTTAGAGATATCTCTCTGGTGCAGTAATATTTAAATGACAGGCAAGCTCACTGGTAGGAAACCCAGGAAGGGTCGTTCCCTCTCTGATTCTGCAGATAGAATGTCATAGCATGCGTGCATCTGCAAAGGAAAGGACAGTGCTTAAAGACTTTGAAGACTCATGCATTCCATCCAAATAAAAGTGACTGACCTCTTGGGTGGCTCTGCCAACGTTTCCCCAGGTTTTTCCATGGGGATAAGGCAAACGCCAATTCGTGAGGGGTAAGAGACTGTCTTCCTTCTTCTCAAAGTCTGCAAGGCTCTAAAGATCTGCTTTATCTGAAGGATGCGATTTAGTGATATGGACTAGCTGCTGAAAGACCCCTGGGGTCTATACTAGCAAAATCCCAAGCAGTGGGGGACACAGAGCTTATTGTCACCACAGAGCTCCCCTTTCCCATGCCTCTGTTCCTTGGGGGCACCCTTCCAGCATTCTAAAACTTTCTACATTCTAAAACTTTTTCAGCTTACGTCTCTATAAACTTTTCCAAACTCCTCCTACAAACCATTTCCAAAGGCTGCTCGACCACATGGTCAGGTTAGTCAGTGATAGATAACAGACAGATGTAAGCTGTGGGAAGATGAGATTGAGGGAATAATTCTATAAACTGGGCCCACTGTGTGGACCCCCATGTGCTTTCTTTTAAAAAGCAATTTACCCATAAACCTGCCTGAGTTAAGTCAATGGCATATGTTACACTCCTCAGCAAACCACCTGTTATCTATAGGAGAAAAGCAGGCCTGAAATGCCAATAAGAATAACAGAAGTTACCCTGAAGGAGGACCCTTACACAGATCAGATTCCAGAACTCAGGGAGAAAAGGACAGTACCCACTAATCAAAAAATCATAAGATCTGTATGAACAATCTGAGCTGGTCAGCATGGGCCGAAGAGAGACCTAGAGTTGCCCTGGATCTTCAGCATGTGCAGTGGGGTCTTGAAAGTGACCTCATCCTGCTGGCAATCAAAAGTGAAGAGGTATTTATTTATTTATTTTTATTTTGGTTCATTGTACACAAATGGAGTACTGCTATCATTTTTCTAGTTGTACATCCATCTATTGAAGGGCATCTAGGTTGGTTCCACAATCTAGCTATAGTGAATTGAGCTGCTATAAACATTGATGTGGTTGCATCACTGTAGTATGCTGATTTTAAGTCCTTTGGGTATAGAGCAAGGAGTGGGATAGCTGGGTCAAATGGTCGTTCCATTCTGAGTTTTCTAAGGAATCTCCATACTGCTTTCCAGAGTGACTGCACTAATTTGCAACCCCATCAGCAATGTATGAGCGTGCCTTTTCCCCCACATCCTCGCCAACACCTATTGTTGCTTGATTCTTGAAAAAAAAAAAAACACTTTAGCAATTTTACTTCCATTTATCCCTGGAAATCTGAATGAGATTATATTCAACAGTTGAAATTTATAAATCACATTAGTATTTGCAATTCCATGAAGAACACAAATGATATGATGAATAGTCTTTAGGGATCACCCTATCATACTTCCTTGCAATGATTATAAGTTTAAAATGTATATTTAGTTGTTTATCATTTCCTAATATTATAAAAATTTAAGTCTCAAAAAAAAAATGAAGAGGTAGATATGGATGGGACTCTCTGGAAATTCCCCTGGAACCCCCAATAAAACCAGAGGACAGGAAGAGTGCATAGTCCTCCTGTTTAAAAGTATCCAATCCCTCTCTTGAGAGTGTCCCTAAGTCCTTTTCCTGTCCCTCCTAATAAACTTGCTATTTTTTTTTTAACTAAGTCTCATGTCTTGTCTTGCAACAAGAGCAATAACCCCACTCTCAGTACCAATTTCTATGTTAGTCAACTTTGCATCATGGTGACAAAAGTACCGTACAAGAACAACTTAAAAGAGGGACAGTTTATCTGGGGCTCATGGTTTTAGAAGTCTCAGTCTATCCGTAGCCAACTGCATTGCTCTGGGACATGATGAGGCAGAACATCGTGGCAGAGGAAAGCAGCTCAGTTCGTGACAGCCAGGAAGCAGAGAGAGAAGGTGCTGGGGGAAGGGGCCATAGGGAAGATGGACCCTCCCAGGCAGGACCCCAGTGACCCACCTCCTCCAGTCATGCCCCACAGTTACCACCCAGCCTGTGCACCCTGGATGGACTGATTAGGTTGCAGCTCTCACAATCCAATCACTTTACCTCCAAACATTCCCATCTTGACACAGGAGCCCTGGGAGGACACCTTGTACCCAAGCCATAACAACCATTTTGTGGATTTCTTTGTGTTTATTTGATGGGGAATTCAATGAACTTCTTATATCTGTGAGTTTGTAGTTTTCATCATATATTGAAATTTGCTTTCAAAATATATTTTCTGTCATGCCTGTCTCTTCTCCCTTAGGAAATCCAATTAAATTCCCGGTAGACTGGTTAACATTGTCCTATGAATCATAAACACTCCATTTATTTTCCTCAGAGTTCTCTATCCCTGTGCGTCTTGCATTCCATAAATCACTTTCATTTAATTTTCATACAGATATATTCTTTAGAGAAGTTGCACCTGATTTGTTTTTATCATTTTCTTCTATTCTCACCATATTCATTCTTTCCAATTCTTGAGCAGATTAATATTTGCTTTTTTAATATGATTTCTGTTAACTTCTTTGCCATTTCTGTGTCTGTTCTCAATTGAGTTTTTTCCTGGCTTCAGCTCCTATTTTCCTGCTTCTTTGAATGTCAAGTAATTTTTTTTTGAATGTTGGGCATTGTGAATTCGACATTGCTGGGTATTGGATTTTGTTTTCTTACTCTAAGAAGGTTCAATAAAGTCCTGGAGAGTAGTTAAGTCACGTATAGATCCACGTGCTTTTCTTTAAGTCTTGTCTTCAAGCAGCAGCCACTTATGCTTCTTCAGCTTTTGCTTCTGCTTCTGTGGCTTGTTCTTCTTCCTTTTGAAGGACATGCTCACAATGCTTCCAGGAAGCTTTGCTCTAGGGCTAATTTATCTCTACTCTCAAGGAATACACCTTTTAGGTTGAATCCCTTGGTGAACCCCTTTGTAAGGAGCAATGTAAAATGATGTAAAACAGATATAATCTTTTGCAGAATATGTATGCTGTGTGATGTTAAGTGTGAATTATCATGAATTATTTGTGTGAACTATTTGTGTGAAAACATATAACCTAATAGTATGGCAATATGGTAATATAGATAAAGAATATAAAGTCTAGTTAAATTTTTGGTGTAAAACTTGTTAGTAAAATATAACTTGACTTTAAGTTAAGTTGTGTGTGTGTTAGACTGATAATGCGGGGGACCCAATGCTATGCATACTTTGTGCAGGATTGTGTTGAACTTGATAAGTAGAATGACGTAATGCCCCACGCAGCAGTACCAGCATGTGGAATGGACTGATAGGCCCAGAACTGCCATATAAACTGGCAGGCTTTGGGGGGCTTTGTAGCAGCCCCTACTCTGACACCAAGACACATGCCAGGCGTGAGGAGCAGATGCTGTTGCCACTAGTTCACTTCCTGAGACGTCTTCTGGGACATCTGGAGCACCTCTAGCTTTGCAGACCTTGGACATCACCTCTGCACCAGAGCCCGGCCACAACGTGCATCACGGATCGGGACATGGCCAAGAGGGAACTCCTGCACCAGTCACTGGACAGGAAGAGATCCACTGAGCCAGCGCCGGTGGCCTCTCGACTAAGACACGTTGCCTGAGAGCGGGACTTTGGAGTTGGTCCTTGGACTTCCAGTTACTAGGGATTAGTATTGACTGATTGTGATGTGTTAAATCAGTGCTTGATTATTTGTGGTGTGTTAACCTAAAATTGTAGCTCAGTAAGTTCTTCCCTATATTTCTTCATTGAATATGTTGTTCTAATACTGATAAGTTGTGTTAAGATATTTGAAGTGTTAGCATCAATAAAACTCAAGCGATTGGAACCAAATTTTGGCTTATGACTCCTCCTTGTGGCTTGCGACATCCTATAATAGCTGATTGGAACTCATGTTTTCCAGGTGTGTGTGGGCTCCTGGATCTGCTCATCCCAGCGCTCTCTGTTCATCCTTGACTTTGTGGAGCTTCACTCTACACACACATGGCCTCGTGTGAACAGCCAGCTAAGCAAGTCTCACACACTCTCCATAGCTCTTCTCAACAGAGCGCCTTCTTTTTCAATTCACTGCTACACATGTTCTAGGAACCCCCATCCCCTTGAACTCCAAATTTCTTTTTCTTTTTTTTTTTTGGAATCAGTGATTGAACTCAGGGACACTCAGCCACTGAGCCACATCCCCAGCCCTATTTTGTATTTTATTTAGAGACAGGGTCTCACTGAATTGCTTAGGGCCTCGCTAAGTTGCTGAGGCTGGCTTTGAACTCACGATCCTCCTGACTCAGCCTCCCAAGTCGCCACCACGCCCAGCTTGAACTCCAAATTTCTATCCCTTCAGTTTAATAAGGTCTCTGACTATTTTCTTAGGATCTCCCTTCCTCTGTTCCATGAAATATTTTTAGGAAGAAATTTGTGATAAATGTCAAACTCAAATTGACTGTTTCCTTCTCTCAGGAATTCCAACCCTCTGCTGTCCATTTCTCCATGTTAAAAACAGATATTCTATTTTTTAATAAAATATTCATGGTAGGAGGTTGAATCTCATCCCAGTTTCACTGTTAGTCCAAAGAGAAGTAACTCAAGCTTTTGGCTTTCTTCCTTCCTTCTTTCTTTCCTTCTTTTCTTTTCTTTTCTTTTCTTTTCTTTTCTTTTCTTTTCTTTTCTTTCTTTCTTTCTTTCTTTCTTTCTTTCTTTCTTTCTTTCTTTCTGTCTTTCTTTCTTTCTTTCTTTCTTTCTTTCTTTCTTTCTTTCTTTCTTTCTCTTTCTTTCTCCTTCCTTTCTTTCCTTCCTTCCTTCTTTCCTTCCTTCTTTCCTTCCTTCCTTCCTTCCTTCTCTCTTTCTTTCTATCCCCTTCCTTCCTTCTTTCCTTCCTTCCTTCTTTCCTTCCTTCCTTCCTTCCTTCTTTTTTTATTGCTATAGCCTATAAGTATACTGAATTGACTGCTCAGTTTGTAAACTTGCATAACATTTTAAACAAAAATCTTATAATCACATTATTATCAATTTCTAAATATTTAAATTAACAAAAATTTCCATTCTTTTCTATTACCTTAGAATCATTTCTTTTGAGACTGTCATCATCCCCATTCATTATAATTCAGTTATCAATATAGGACTTTCCTTATATATTCAATTTTATAAGTTAAGAAGGCAATTGAAAGAAGTTGAATGAAAAATAGCAACAATTCTTTCTTTATGAGTGTAAAATTCTAAATCCACTGGCACTAATGATGATTAACATTTTTTTAAAATTTTTAATTGTATATGGACACAATGCCTTTATTTATTTTTATGTGGTGCTCAGGATCAAACCCAGTGCCTCACATGTGCTAGGCAAGTGCTCTGCCACTGAGCTAAGCCCCAGCCCCTGATCAACATTATTATGCCCTTAATAATTATCAAGATATCTTCACAGTTTAAGCCATTGCAATCAACTCAAGAATCAAGAAGTCACAGCTCACAGGTATCAACTCCTAATTTATCCTTTATGGTTTATATACAACTACTCAGCTAGTTATATATGGAAATGTAGTAATATATGTAATGATGTATGTATATATCACACATAAACACATAGAAGTATAAATTATCATTTATATTATATACATTTTTATTAGACTTCTCTGGACGGTATGATTATGAGTTATATTTTTATCTTTTTCCTGAGCTCCAAATAAATATTGGTTGAGGAAGGCAGAGAAGATAGACATAAAGAGCAAAGGAAAATGGAAGTCTTCACAGAAAACCTCAGACTTCATGTGTAGCGAATACTGTTCCTAACAGTCTTCAAGATGTAAGATTCCTGCCCTGCTTTGAATATCAATCCTCATGTTGCTCTCATAGTTCACAAATACTAGTGTCCTGTGGATTAAGCATCCTACTGAGGGGACTCAAAGCAGAGCTGGGGGTCAGCTGGGCCATCAGAATGCACCTGCTGAGCACAGGTTGGGTCACTCCAGAAGGACATGCAGCAGCAAGTCATTGTCAGAGACCTTTCCAGAGTTCTTTGTGAGCTGGGAAAGTTTAGGGGCAAATCTGTCAATCACAGCAAAGCTACTGACTTTGGGCAACACCACAAAGTCTAGATGTATAGAAAAATCCTGCTTTTCATGCTCAATGCTTGGAGTTACCCGGGACAATAAACAGATGCATTTTGACCAATGAAAGATAGATTATCAGAATCATTAGTCAAAGTTAAATTTATGGATAAATGAACACGGTCGTCCCTAGGTATCTGTGAGCAGTTGCTTCCAAGCTTCCTGTGGAAACCAAAATCTGCAGATGCTCAGATCTTTAAATAAAATGGTGTAGTATTTTCATATAATCTGCACTTATCCTTCTGTGTACTTTAAATCATCTCTGGATTACTCGTGATATCTAATACAGTGTCAATGCGATATAAATAGATGTACTATATTGTTCAAGGAATAATGCTGACAATATAAACTCTGTATGTATTCAGTATCGACATTTTTTTCAAATATTTCCATGCATGGTTGGTTGAATCTGATAAGGCAGAACCTAAAGATAGGAGGGCCTATTGTCTAAGGTCAACTGTGCCAGTTGGTATCAGACTCATGTAGCTAATACACTATCACATTGTAAATGAAGGCTCAGTTCTTGCTTGGTGGCTTCAGAAGCCAGGAAATCAAGCCAACATCCTAGTTAATTAATGAAATATTGCACATCATGTATTAGAAAATTAATATTTGATTGACTTACCAAAGTTTGTCCTAAAATTAAATTTCTTTTTTTTTGAAGGGGGTACTGGGGATTGAACTCAGGGACACTCCACCACTGAGCCACATCCCCAGCCCTATTTTGTATTTTATCTAGAGACAGGGTCTCACTGAGTTGCTTAGCACCTTGCCATTGCTGAGGTTGGCTTTGAACTCACAGTCCTCCTATCTAAACCTCCCAAACCACTGGGATTACATGTGTGCACAACCATGCCCTGATCCTGAAATTAAATTTCTAATACCTTCTTACTGAAGGGATTTTTAAAAATATTTCTTGGGCACACAGTGAGATATGATATGAGAAAGTAACTTGAAAATCATGTTGAACACATAGTTAATTCTATATACAGATGGATTAATGGTATTTGTTCTTCTGGACTTGAATAGGGCATGAAATACATAAATAACCTCTTTTATGTATTAATTTAGCAAATGTATATTTAATGCTTACCATGTTCTGGCCCTGTGCTAAGTTGTAGGTCATAAAATATTGTTTAAAAAGTGCATCATTCCTTTGCTCAAACATCACACTGATGGAGAAAAATACAATTATCAGAGACTAATACACATAATCACAAATGATGACAAGTATTTTGGTTCTCCATCACACACACATTCAGATCACATGAGATCCAATTTTGTGAAAAAGCAAACATTTTTTTTTTTGTCTCACATATGGAAATACTGCTTCTGTGGGACTGGGTGGACACTGGGAACTGGTGTTATTTGAAAGAATCTGGAGTGACGATGAAGTCCCGTGAGTCAGCTGTCATGGCCTCAAGCAAGTCCATTCTGCCCTGTTATGAATAATGATCATAACACTAGGATCATTGCAGGAGCATCCAGTGGCTCAGTGCTCAGATATTAGGAGGATGTTTTTTCTTTGCTTTGCTGTTCTCTCTCTGTTTTCAACTCCTTAAGTGCTCAATGATGTCACATTCTGAGTCCTCAGAGAAAATGTTGGAGGAGTCAGTTCCCTTTTGCATTGAGAAAATTAATGCTCTGAACAATGTACTGATTTATCAAAGCCAGGGACCCAGGAAGCAGCCAAGTGCTAATCCATTATCTGGGGCTCTACTCAATAACATTAAGATCCATTAAGAGCATTCCAAATGGAGTAATCTGGGAAACTCCTGACAGAGCAGAGCCAGGAGATAACACTCCCACCTCAGGAAATGCGCTGGGTGAGTTTGAATGCGGATGGTGTAAGCATTCCAAGTAACCATTGCTAATGACATCCGCGAGGACCAGGAAGCTACTCAGCCTCTTGAAATGTGGCGATTCTGAAATATAACAAAAGGCTATGACTTCTGAAAGAGGAAATATAAAATTAGTTAGTAAAATGCATAAATAGTCTTTTCAGATATTGATAATGTAGTAAATACTGAAAAGCGGCCCAAGTAAATTACTAGATTTTCAATTTCTGTTTCCACGAAGAAGCACAAACCAGCATTGCAATTTAATAATGCCCTAATGTTTAAATATTGGCGCAGAATTAAAATTAAAACCCATATTGGAGTCAAACTAATAATGACACAGGCTGTGTCTGATTTTGGGGTCATCTTTGATGCCCTCGGGCCTAAGGCTTCATATAGCCAGGAATAGAGTTTTTATAATTCAATAAAATAAATTTGTTTTTTCATTTTTTTGGTACCAGGGATTGAACCCAGGGGCACTCCACCACTGAGCCACATCCCAGCCCTGTTTTGTATTTTATTTCAAGACAGGGTCTCACTGAGTTGCTTAGGGCCTCGCTAAGTTGCTGAGGCTGGCTTTGAACTTGCGATCCTCCTGCCTCAGCCTCCCAAGTTCTGGGATTACAGGTGTGCATCACCGCGCCCAGCTAAAATAAAAATTTTAGAGTGTACATCTTACAAAATTCCAGTAAGGATATATGAATTCCCTAGGCTTGGTTCTGTTCTTTGCCATGTGTTTTAGATGATAGGAATTTTGCTAGTAAACATTGCTTATGTGAAGAGCTAAGAGTCATTTGAGTCCATTATGATTACACCCATGAATACAATTCACATAATCTGTGAAAAGAGTATAATCTTTGCATTCTCTTATCTAAATTCTTTCATAAGTGAAATGAAATCAAAGCTGTGGTTTAGCACGTCAGTCACCACCAATGAGGAAACTTTGAAGGAGGAAGCAACAGGGAGAAAGGAAAACTTACATGACCGAGCTTTTTGCCTGTCATAGCAAATGATGAATTCAGTGTGTCAGTACAATAACATAAATATCATGACTGTCAAGAAATGGGATCAAGAATTTTAGATACTAGAATTTATTTTATCATTTTTTTCCCTGCTTTTCCATTTAAATATTTTTTAGCACAATAATTGCAAGACACCACAACACTTTAATACTCACAGTGTGAAGACAGCTTCCTCTTATGTCTTAATTTCAAGAAGTGAATCCTGGCAACTGCCCAGATTGGCTGCCACCAGAGAGCCATGCCAACCTTTTGTCTTATTGATCCCATTAAGGGAAGAGACAACTGGTCTCATGTCAACAAGCCTCCCTGGGTTCCTCGTCCCTTCAGCTTGTGCATCTTCCAAAATACCAATATCTGTAAAACAAAAACTAAGCAGTATCTCCTAAGTGTCATCTCACATGCTTTTGACTGAACCTCCGCTAAGAGTGTTCTTTGATCAAGAAATTCAATAATCTTCACTTACACCAGGAGCAGAAATCAGAAGAGAAAATAATTGTGGAATATAATTCCCCAATTAAGAAAATCTTTTGATACATAAAACAGTACAGCTGATTCACAAGAATAAGAAGCTGAAGAACAAGAGACACTTTCTTCCACTTAGATTAAGTCCCTGAGCAGGGACAAGCCCCTGCTCTGGGCACAGTGGGAAATAGTTAATGGTCGCTCCTTCTAGCAATTCTGGATTCATTCATTCATTCATTCCTCGACGTGGGATGCACCTATTATGTGTGAATGAGCAGGATTTCTATTCCCACAGACTTGGATTACAGGGGATGATTGAAATTTAAAGAAAACCCTAATTCCAGATCCTGCTGATTTTCTTCCAAGTCCTAGGACTTTGCCTCCTGAAATTCAAGAGCAAAAATAGTAGTTTCTCAACAGGAGTACTGAGTATGGAAAAGTAGGGGTGATTTAAACTGCTAATGAGCGCTGGTGGCCATTCTTCATTCGACCTAAGATTCAGTCAATCTTTCTGAATCACATGTTTCTTTTAAATGAATTGATTAGAGTTCAGTTCTTTGCCTGATGGTTCTAAGGAATATTTGTGCTTTCATTATAAAATATATATATATATTTGAATTTCCTTGCTTGATAATTTATCTGCCCGTGCTAACCACAGATATGACAAAGTTTTTATAACCTGGGCTGTCATGGTCCCCAGTGATGAGGGGCAGGTGCCCCGAGGGATAAGCCCTGTCAGTTTGTTTTTATGCATTGACCTGACAACCGAAATTTTTTCTAAAGAGATGGCAATTCTGGAATGAAACCCCCTTGATCGTGGTGCACTCTTTCTAATGTGTTTTTGTATGCAATTTACCAGTGTTTTTATTGAGAATTTTGGCATCAATGTTCATCGAGGATGTTGGTCTGACGTTTCCTTTCCTTGATATGTCTTTGGTTTTTGTAGTAGGGTGATACTAGCTTCACAGAATGAGTTTGGAAGGGTTCTCTCCTTTTCTGTTTCATGGAATAATTTGAGGAGGATTGGTGTTAATTCTTCTTTGAAGGTCTGGTAGAACTTGGCTGAGAATCTGGTCCTGGGCTCTTCCTTCCTTCTTGGTAGGCTTAACGGTGTCTTTAATATCATTGCTTGAAATTGATCTGTTTAAATTTTCTATGTCCTCCTGATTCAATTTGGGTAGGTCATTTGTCTCTAGAAATGAGTCAATGTCTTCAAGATTTTCTATTTTGTTAGAGTGTAAAATCTCAAAGTAGGTTCTGATTATCCTGTATTTCAGTGATGTCCATTGTGATATTTCCTTTTTCACTGTGAATTTTAGAAAAGCCATGGCAAAAGAAACAACTGCTTCAACCTCTCTTGGTGGCTGTCCATGCATAACTATTTATGGTTTTGATGGTTCTTTTCATGACCGATTCCTTGAATGTTTTGATAAACCCATAATTTTTCATTGTTCTTGGTTTCCTTTTTCTGGGTTGTTGTTTGGTTAGTGTGTTCTTCTCACTTGAGGTACCTCATACTCTGCTCTCTATTACCTGGAAAGAAACACTCAGCTCAGTTTTCCAAAAGAAGGATCCAGTAAGAGTAAGCTTACCCAGCACTTAATATACTTCCACATGGAACAAGATTAGACACCGCACTGCACTCACCAAAAGTTCACAGAACATGGAAAGAGCTGAAGCAATTGTGCCAATTACCACAGGCTAGGACAGGTTCTCCTGTCTGGGAGAAGGATGCTTGAGGCACAAGTCCACCCTCACTGCAGCATGATTTTAGCAGGTAACATCAGTCCCTGTGCCTCAGTTTCCACCTGCCTAAAGTGGACACAGCAATTGTATCATCTCTTACTGTCCTTATGAGAATTCAGTGCCATAGTTCATCTCAGAAGCTTGGTATGACACTTGGCTCCTATTACTCCGATACAATAACTCTATAAGTTACTTCTTGTTGCAGATTTCATTGAATGGTTTCTGTATAAAGAATTATCTGGAAATTTACTTGTTCCTTCCAAAAGCAACGTATGGACAGGTTTGTTTTTTGTTTTTGTTTTTGTTTTTATTTTTTCATTTTCTGCCTATAATTTGGCATCAGGGATGTGCCGTTTAGCAAGGGATGTTCTTCTTTCATGAATACACATTCCATTCAGCTGCAAACTGGTATTCAAAACAAGGTCATATGTTATTTGAAATATTTTCCAAAATCATCCAAAAAAAGATGAATATAAGAGAGCATTAACAAATCCAATGCAAGTGTTATGGTTTGGATGTGAGGTGTCCCCCAAAAGCTCACGTGTGAGACAACGCAAGAAGGTTCAGAGGAGAAATGATTGGGTTGTGACAGTCTTAACCCAATCAGTGATTTAATCCTGATAGGGATTTACAGTGGTAACTGAGTGGTAGAGTGTGGCTGGAGGAGGAGGGCATTGGGGCATGGCTTTGGGGTGTGTATTTTGTATCCAGAGAGTGGAGACTGTCTCTGCTTCCCCTGCCACACTTTTCTGCTGTGATGTCCTGTCTCACCTTGAGCCCAGAGGAGTGGAACTTGCTGTCTATGGATTGAGACCCCTGAGACCATGAGTCCTCAAATAAACTCTTCCTCCTCTACAGTTGTGCTCATGGGGTCACTTAGTCACAGAAGCAAAAAAGCTGACTAAAGTAGCAAGAAATAAGCTATGCAAGCAGGAAATGAGGAAACAAAAATCAGTTGATACATATACTGTTAAAAACTAGCTGGGATGTTAGTGAAGACTGTTATTATTCTGAGTGAGAGATAATAAAGACATTAAGTATGGTTTTGTCAAGGTTGAGAAAGTAGTAAGAACACTGGTCTTCAAAACATTTGCTTGCATTTATGCTAAATTTCCTCGTATTTGCAATCTCTGCAACATGCAGTTTCCCAGTCTAAACCACCCTCCACCTCTCTGTTCTCTCTCTCTCTCTCCTATGCATATATGGGTTTTCTTATATATCGCAATGCTTGCTTTGAGCATCATGCCCTACTCCAGCCCAGTTTTCATTTACCCTGAGCCTCCTTGGGTGTCTCTACCTCAAGTGATATTTCAACCTGCATTTCTTCTTTAGGAACAAAGCTACTATTAGGATAATTGAGCATCTTTACTTTAAGATAACAATTTTTAATAAAAATACTTCAATAACTAAAATTAGATATCTGATTTTTTATCTTTAATAGTTATATGATTCATACATTATGAACTTCCATTCTGATGACCTATTTCACCTGTGTGACACATTTGAAAATACGGCTGTATTTATGCATCTCCCATTAAGAGGTGAAATCAGTTTCTCCACCATTGAAATCTAGGGTCAGCCATGTGACTTGCTTTGTGCAATGAGACCCTAGCAAATGCCACACAAGGAGAGGACTGGAAGGTTTGGGGGCACTGGCAACTATTCTCTCCTGCTTTTCAAAATCTGGACACCATCAGTTCTAGAAATTCAGACTAGCCTGATAGGATGTGTGAGAAACAGAGTTCAAACACTACCTACGAAATCCTAGGCACATGTGTGAGGTTGTTCCAGGACCTGACCCTCAGTGATTCCAGGAAGAGTGGAAGAACTTTCCAGCCAACCCATCAAATCATGAAAAATAAGGAATCATTGCTTTACAACAGCCACGAAGTTTTCAGGTTATTTTATCCATGAAGGAAAAGGCAATTAATATCTGCTTAAATGGTAAGTGGCAATGTGAAAATCTGAGTATTTCACAATTTCTGTATTTCAATTGAAATTCTATATACTTTATAAATGAATAGTGTAAGCCAAACATAAATTTCTGTCATTTTCTTTTAATGGTCTATGTCTATGTTCATGCTCATAGGACTAAGCATTGATTCATTTGTTAATTTTGAAGAAACTCTTTTGGCTTGCATGGGAACCCAACCTGCTAAGAGTGTTAAACAATGTAAAATATAATTTATTATATTATATATTATTAATTATATAATATTATTATATCATATATTATAATAATAAAAATAATAAAATATAATAAATATAATAAAAATCTATAGTAAAATTTCACAACTATTGACATTGTTTAAGTCAAGGTACAGAGATTATTCCTGTTGCTCTTTTCTAGTCAAATGTG
>JAJEJO010003385.1:144527-204998 GCA_020662805.1 Glaucomys volans | reverse complement strand
CCTATCTCCAAGCCCTTCTAGTCCCCCAGATCCCCCAAGATTGGAGCCAAAGTCCAACTCCTTTACTCTCCAGCCAACTACTGAGGCCCTAGAATCCTGCCTCACTAATGGGGTGGGGTGGAACCTGGAAGGCTCCACCATAGATAGTTTTCTGACCCCAAGCCACACAATGAAGTGGTACCAGGACATCACACTCCACACACCAAGATCTCATTTCAGCATCATGCAGACAACAGCCACTTGTCAGCACTTGCTGGTCTCTCTCTTCTTTCATCCCTCCTCACCCCAACTCCTGGTCAAACCTTTCTAGGCACCACTGCACCATGGATCAGAACAGAAAAGCCCTTATCAAGCATATAGTTTCACTGTACAGTCTGTGAATCTAAGGCCCTCCAGCTGGGAAGGCAGCCCCTTGCCTGGCAAGCTGCTGGGACTATACCTCCATCTCACACTTAGGTCAACAGCCCTGGCCCTGGGGCCCACCCTGTCCTGGGGTCCTGAGGGGAGAGATGGTCCTGGGTTCTCCAGCCTCCTTCCCATGCATGGCCCTTTCAGGCATGTGAGCAGGGTTGGGCACTCAGCAGCCCCCTACTTGTACTCCCTAGGGCTGCTGGGGAGAGAACTGTCACCAGGAGAAGGGGATCCCCAGACATAAGTAACCCTCTCAGAGCAGTGAGGAGCCAGGAAGGAATTCCCAGGGGGGCACTATGGACTAAGCTTCTAAGGCAAAGTAGAATTTCCCAGTCAATGAAATGTAAACAAAGCTATGCCAGGCAGACAGCAGGGCAAATATGTGGGCAACCTCAAGTGAATGGTGGTCTGCCCTCTGAACTACATAAGAGGCGAGAGACAATGGGCATGGGTTTGAATCAGTAGGGGTGAAAGAACTGTTGCCCTCCCAGTTAGACCGAGTTGGAGGTCAGGCCTGAGGCCAGCAAGTGAGCACAAGAGGAGTGCTGCCTCAGTCAGCAGCCACCTTCCCCAGCTCCATGTGTGTCCTCCCTGTGGGCGAGAGAATACCCCCACAGTGAGGTCTGGGGCACTGTGCTGGGGCCCTGGGGAGGCCATGGCTTCCCTTCCCTGAAGTGTACATCTGGGCAAGGCCCTGGTAATTGCCAGCTGTAGGTCTGTGGAAATTGTCAACCAAGTTTTCTTTGGTGGCTTCCCTTAGCATTTAAGATAAAGCAGATGAGGAGTGATGTTTTGGCCTCTCCCTTTCTCCCCAGCTTCAACTCTGAGAGGTTCAGGACTTCTCACTACACTTTCAAAATACCAGGTTTTTCTTATCTTCAGCCTTTGCTTTGCTCATTTGTTTTTTTGCTTGGGGCATTCCCATTTCTTTTCCTCCTGTGGATCTCCCTCCTTAGGGCTCAGGTCACATGTCCCTTCCCTAAGAGAGCAGTCATCATCATTTGGGCAGCTTCTGCCTCATCCTTCTTGGGGCTCCCAAACACTGATCAGACTGAATTACGGTTTTCATCTTCCTAAGCCCAAAACAGGAGATATGCAACAAAGACTCAGGGGATGGATGCACCATGATTTGATGGATAATGGTCGTGAAAGGGATAGATGAATGATGAATAAATGGATGGGAGTGAATGGTGGCTGGATGGGAGAGGGTGAGTGGATTTATGGGGGGAAGAAAGCCCATAGAAATGTCCTCCCATCAGCACCATACCACCAAGGAAGCACCTGCATCGCTGTGCTAAACAGGGTGATCTGTACTGTTCCCTCTTGTCTTACTATGAAACCTGGTTTTCTGAGGACACCATTGCTATGGGGGAGATTCCTGCCCTGTACCCCACATGCCTCGTAGAGAACTCCTTGTGGCCAGCTCTCCTCCCCACAGCAACCCCTTTGCGGCATATGCTTTTGATGGCACCACCCTCTGCCCACTAAAGCTGTCATCAACTTCTCTCCTGGTCACTTCCCCTCATTCTCTGCTGACTGTAGCTCCTGGCTCACCATCCCCCTTCCCACCCCAATTCCCACCATTCTCCATTACTTCAACATCCACATGGTGACTCACCAGCATCCTTGCCTTTTGAGTCCTCCTGTTCTCTCCCCTTCAGCCACTGGCTTTCAGGGGCACGCCCTGGACATGGTCATCACCAGAAATTACGCCATCACAGAATCCTGACTTCCTCCATTTCCCTCTCTTCCCCCTTCTCCTCTTCTTTTTGCTCAGGTGTCCTGTTCTACCCCTGCTGAACCTTTCAGATGTAGCAAAGGGCCCACTGCTTCCTCCTTACCCATCAACACCCCCCTGGTATCACCTCTGTCCCGGTGTAGAGGCCCTCTGTGGCCCATCACTCTGATTGTCCTATCATCCTCTATTTCAACCCTGTGACACTACCATGTTCTCAGTAGCTCAACACTGGAGCACAAAGCTCTCATGCCGGCTGCTTCCCCTTGATTTTCCTGTTTTCAGACTTCAAACAGGCCCTCATTAATGGAGTTCAGGGTGTTCCCTCTGCCACTCTCCATCATGTTCAGGATTCCAATCCTCTGGACCCAATTCCCACAAATAATTCCATTCTCTTTTGATCACCATTGTTTCTCTACAGAGTCATCTTCCATCTACAAAACAAAACAAAACAATACAATTCCTTGGTCTCAGACTCCCTTCTAACTATTGCCCTTTTCTTATTTCCCTTCATAGCCAGAGCTGTTATTCTCCACCTACTCTCACATTCACTTGTGCATCCACGTGGTGCACACCCCCTCTTCAGGGACTTGCTGGTCAAAGCCTCTAGTGACCCCATGTCACAGATCCAGGGAGCACTCCAGGGCAGGGAGCAGAGCTGTCTCCTGTGACCTTATCTCCTCTCATCTTTTTCCTTCCCTCTACCCAACACTCATTCCCGTTGCTTCTCATTTTCTTTTCCCAACTACCCTCTCCCAAAGGTTCAGATACCTCCAAATCCTCTATCTCCATCCCAGACCACTGATCTCAACTCTGCCTTAGTATTCAGTTGCCCGGTTGACTTGGATATTCAACAGATACCCCGAGTTCCATGATTCTGATGCTAAACTTCAGACTTAGACTTGCTCCACCTTGCCAAAAGTTCTTCCTTGATAGCTCCCATCTCTCCAAATGGGAATCACTATGGGTCACTGCTTCTCCCTCCCCAGCCTATCCATCCACTATGAAGCCTGGAAGGCCAGACATATTCCAGAGCTGGCCCCTGCTCTCCCACTGGGTGCCTGCACATCTGCATTTGCCCCGAAGTCACCTCCTGGTCCTGTGAATGCCCTCCTACAGTTCCTCTCCATGCAGTCATTGGTGATATTTAAGAGAAAAAACAAAGGGGCTGTATCATACTCATGCTTAAATCCTGTATATGACTTCCCACTGAACTTCCAGGAAAACCCAGACTCCTGACCAAGTCCTGGCCTCTGTCCAGCTCCTCATGTCCTTGTTCACATCATGTTCACATCCTCCAGCCACCCTGGTCTCCAGAATATTCTGTAACATCCCATGTTTCTTCATACTCCAGGGCCTTTGCACTCTGATTCTCCTGATGTTCTTCCTCACCTATGCCCTGCACAGCTGGGACTCTCCTCACTTTCAGGCTTCGGCTTAGACAGGACCTCCTCACCCTTACAGAAATGTTAAGTTCCCTCTTTAGGCTTCATTTCAGCCTCATGGCTTCTTGGTCTGTTCTTCTGGTCAGTGTAATATCTTATTTAGTTTGTCTATGTCTTCCACTGCCATTAAGTTTCAGTTGGATTTCTACCCAACCTGATGCCTAGTCCAGCACGTGGCACAGGGTAAGGTTCAATAAATACTCATTGAATGACTAAATGGATGGATGGTTGGGAGGAAGGATCAATGGGCAGACAGAAGGGCAGAAAGACAGATGGATGAATGGATTAGTAGATGGATGGAAGGACAGGTGGATGGGTGGATGGGTAAATAGATGGATGAATGGAGATATGGGTAGATGAAAGGATGGATAAATGAAAAGACTGGTGGATGGATGGAAGTATACATGGTTGGGTGGGTGGATGGATGGATAGACAGTTAGATGGACGGGTGGAATAATGGAAAGAAGGATGGGTGGGAGTCGACAGATGAATTAATGGACAGATGGATAGATCGATGAATGGATGAATGGATTGCTAAACAGAATTCTGAGATCTTTCTTCAGGTTGGAACTGTATCAGACCCTGCTGTTCCTTTGAAAAAGAAGCTTGCAGTTTTCAAGGACAGATTTCTGATGACAATTTGAACCCCAAACAGCTCAGCAGCCAGGACAGACACAGGCCAGAGGCCCACCATGTCCAGAGACTCCATGCCTTCCCAGCCCCCACCTGAAGCCCTAAAGTAGGTGCATCCTTCCTGCCTGCCTGTTGTCTGTCTCCACTGTCTCCCTTCCCGCGGCAGGAAGTGCTGTCATCCTGGCCTCTGCCGCACTCCCCCTGCCTTCCTGTTTCTGGCCCAGGAACTGACTTCTTCCTTCCCCTGGCCAGCAGGGCCTTGGCCCCCAAGCCTGCAGTGGAGCAGTCAGGGCAGGCGCCAGGCTGAGGTCAGTGAGGCCAGAGTGCACACCTCCTTTTCTCTGTGTTGTCAGCAGCTCTGGATGCCCTCCGGCCTTGGGCCACAGGGTCCCAGGCGTCAGCCATAGGCACAAAAGACTGTGTAAGCAGCATGCAGGGGTCCTGCAACCTCTCCTGGGGCACACCAGTATCCCTTGATGTGGCTGGCAGGGTGCAGAGGGAAGTCCCATGGTGGGTTAGGTGCTGGACATGAGCCAGGCAGTGGGCAGCTGGCCTGGCTATCACTGTCTCTTTTGGTCCTCATGACAGCTTGGGAGGGAGGAAGGGATCATAAACCCAGTCAATGAATGAGGAAATTGAGGCTTCAGGTCTTAAAGCTGTAGGTCCTAGTAGTTGTACAGTAGCCCAGGTCCAGCTGAGTCCAAGGTCATGCTCCAGGGCAATGCTACTTTCCAAAGGCAAAGAGCAGAGAAGTCCTTCAAATGAAAGTCTCACAGTCCACCGCCTACATCCAATAAGCAGGAAAGTCCACACAGGAAGCCATATAGGTGCCTGGGCCTCTGAGCCCCCAGCTGCCCCCATCACACTCCCTTTATGGGTTCTGATCCTCTACGTAGATCCATGACCTGATTGGCTGTAAGGAGTCCCTCAATACTATATTTCAAAGGAGTTTTCCTGAGGAATTGAGGGGAAAAAACCCAACCGAATGCATGAATACTGCTAAGAGAGAGCAAGACTTTACTTTCATCCCATGGATGTCCCAGCATGGCCCTGGGGCATATTCATAAAGGAGGTTCCCATCCCCTCCCTCAGTTACCAAACTTGTTAGTCCCATGTCTCTTGCTATGTATAGAATTCACATTTCCCCAGAAAATCCTTTCTGTACCCACCTGGACAGAATTTGGAGACATGCTCCAATGTAACAGGATCTTGGTTCTGTTTCCAGTGCAAAAGGATAAGGCATGGGTTTGAGTGGTTTCTAGGGAGCTTCCCTGATCACTAAGTCAACAGGGAAAGGCCAGGTCCAGGTTCCAGAACAGTTGGGGAAGGGATGCTGGCAGGGCAAAGGGTCAACAGGTGCATCTTTGCAGCTCCTCTCTACCCTGACCCTAGCATCTCTCTGTCACCTTCTGTCCTGCTGTCAGGTTAGGCATTGACGTCCCTGCCTCCCTGACCCCCAGAAGCCTCCTTCCTGGCCTCCAACCCACCTCTCAGCCCAGAAGTAGCATGGCTTCAGGACCCCTTCCCTGGCTTCTCCAGGCCATTTGGAGTTGTACATACTTTCAGCCTGGACTCCAAGAGGTTAAGGGTCCCAAGAATTTCCCACCTTCCTACTGGTTTCATCTCTCAAAGCTTCTGCCACACCTAGAATCTACCTGCTGAGCCTACTAGGCCTTGCCCACTTTCATTTCAGGGCTCAGGCTGTGTCCTCTGTCCTCCCTTGATGTCTGTGCCTGGTGAACTGTTGCTACTGCCCCCAGACCCATGCACACTGCCCTGACACCTGAAGCTGAGAGCATTGACCCCCACCCCTGATACACTAGCTCTGACTTGCAGTGCAGGGAGAATATGTGTCATTTGTTGGCTCCTTGGGGCTGGGATGTCATCAGCACATGGTTTATTACCCAGGTCCATCATGGGTGACATAAGGATGACATCAGGTCCATTTGGGAGCTGGGGGGGGGTCTCTTCCACTTCCAGCAGGGAGCATGACCCTGTTGTGGCCACCCTGGACCTGGCTCCTCTTCACCTTCTCTCTGAATGACTTGAAAGATAGGGGGCCTATGCCAGTCCTGCCAGTATGACACCCACTCTCCTAGCTGTGCCTAGGAGGACAAAGGCAGCCGGGGCCAGGCAGCAGCTGCAAACTATAGGTAAGTTATGATGGGGATGATGGTGGACAGCTGGCTGGGTAGGAGTCAAGGTCACTTTGCATTGGTCTTGGGACTGGGCAGAATGGAAGAGACCTAAACCAAAGTCCTCTTACTTCACTCCTGGGACCAGATCTGTGGAGATAGCTGGCAAGGAGGAAGTGTTTTGTCCTAAAGTCCTCCAGACCTGGTTGTCAGCTCTGTGCCTCTAGAACTCAAATGTGAGGGTCAAGGGGCCATCAGTTCCTCGCCTCCCAACCTGTAGGACAGAGTCAGCAGGGACAGGAGGGGCTGTTCCCAGTGTGTGCTCAGAGCTCTGTGAACCCAGCTGGGCACCCTACAATGCCTCTCTCTACTTATATGGCCTTAATTCATTTCCTCTCTCCAAGCCGCTAATTTTCCCCACTTGTGAAATGTGGATCATTCCTAGGATTACTAGCAACCACACAGATCACAAACAGCATAATAGCACATTAAGAACCACTGTAAGAGTGAAGTGCAGTGGCTCATGCCTGTAATCCCAGTGACTTGGGGAGCTGAGGCAGGAGGATCACAAATTCAAGGCCAGCCTGGGCAACTTAGTGAGGCCCTGTCTTAAAATAAAAACTAAAAAGGAAGGGCTGGGGATGCAGTTCAGTGGTAAAATGGACCTAGGTTCAAACCCCAGTACTGCAAAACAACAAAACAACAAAACACCACAAGAGTAAACTGTCTTTGGCTGACACACTTTGAATATTAACTGTTACCTGTCTGCTAAATTCTTAGATTATCATAGCTGCCACATCTCACTGTGACCCTGTGCTGTGGCCAGAGCATGGAGATAGGGCATCAGGGAATACCTTGCTGCTTGTGGGGCAGGGAGCATATTCATGTGAGCTGATTTGGGCTTCATATAACTGAATAGGGGCTTGCTGGTCCAGGAGGGGAGCACATAGATTAGAGGGATGTGTGCAAAGGCCAGAGTGTGGGTACATGTGACAATCAGGTAGCTGGAACAGATGGAACACGAGTGTGGGGTGATGAGGCCACATAAAAACACCCAGGATCACAGGCATAGCCTGTTCACTAGACTCATTCTCTCCTCTTGACAGAGGCTCACCCTGGGATTTCAACTTCACTCTGTGCTCTCCACAGCCTCCCTGATAGCTCTCTTGCATTCCATTCTTGGTGAACCCTTAGGGACCCCAGACTTCAAATCCAGATCACTGGGAGGACATCTGGACCCATGTAGCACACAACTGTTCACTCACCAGATGAGCAAGTATTTTTTTAAAAAAAGATACTTCCCAGTGTTGGCAAGGATGTGGAGAAACAGGCACTCACACAGTAATGATAAAAAGTGTTCATACTCTTTGACCCCAAAATTCTGCTTAGACCAATACATCCTGCATAACAATAAGAACAACTGCAAATTTAGCACTTTCTATTTGCCAGATCAGTCCTACACACTTGCACATCCTACACTGCTTTAATACCCATCCTGAGGTGGATGCTGTTATTGTCATTGTACAAATGAGAAAACTAAGCCACACAGAGGTCAACTTGCCCAAAAGTACATTATGTCATAGATTATCTTTGGGGGACAGGATTACAGAAAGGTATTATTTACTTTTATGAATGTTGGCATTCAATGTAGTTTATGAAACGGAAAGACCTTTAGCAGATCAAATCATCTTTCTTCCATAAACCCTAGAAAAACTGCTCTCCATTCCCCTAGGAAGGCCATCTGAGTGAAGGGCATCCCACCAGGCATTTGTAACCCTACTCCTCCCCCAGAACCAACTGGTCACATATCACATCCATTCTCAGAGCTGAAATGGGTTTTAGAGACTGAGTAGGAGATTGCTGGCTCAGGAAGAGGGAGCCAAGGGCAGGGTGGCTAGGAGTGCCAAGATGCTGCACCTCTCCTCTCCTTGCCATGCTGGCAGAGCGCTTGGCACTCACAGTGTTCAGAGACGTTGCAACAGACACCTTTTGGACAGACAGCTCCACTAGACATTCTAGGGCTGACCCCTTTCCATTCTTCCTCCTTTCCACCCTGCTGTCTGGCCAGCTTCACCAATGTCTCTACACTGGTCCAGTCCTAACCAGGTGATGAAATGATATTTCTATGACACAAATTCCTCTCCTTCCTAAAACCATTCCCAGATTCCCTGTTGCTTGAGTGAAATCTGAGTGCTCTGTTGGCTTCCCTATCACCCACCCAGTGCTCTCTTCAGCCTCAGAGATTTTGCCCTTCATGTGCCTTCTATTTGGGACAGTCCCTTCCTCCACTCTGATATTTCAGCCCCAAGGCCACCTCCCCAGGATCACACACTGAGGCCCCTCCACAGGACTCCTGAACTTTTCTGCAGGTCCTTGTAGAGGTTGGCTTGTTATATTTGACAACTCCTTCGTTCAAGGTCAGGACTTTTGTCTTTTTATTAGGGCATTCCCAGCATGGACTTGGCTGGTGATTGACTTGTGACTGGCTCTGGGATCCAAGAAACAAAAAAGACTGTACATACTTGGGGCAGGTGTGGAGGTAAGGGAAGCACCACCCAGAAAGGTGGGGATGCCATGCACTGAAGTAATCACACCAGGCGAGAAGTAGATCTGGAGGAAGATGTTATCATTTGGGGCATGCCAGGGACATCAAGGTAACAATGTCTGAGAAACAGTCACTAATTTAGGATCCCACCAGCCCACTTCTCTAGGGCCTTCCTTAGGGCATGGGGACAATTACCTGCTGTTTTCCCGTTTTGCCCCTTGGTCCCCATGCCATCTGGGACCAGACATCCATCACCTCCTCCAAATAAGCCAATTCACCAGTACCACCTAGCATCAAGTGAGCCATTTCACCCCTCTGCCCTTAATTTCCTAATCTTCAATTGGGCACAATGGGAGCTCGGGATGAAGCTCAGCTGTACAGCACTTGATTATCAAGCAGGAGGTCTTGAGTTTGATTCCTCAGGGCTGCAAAAAAAAACAGCAGCAACAAAAAAGGGGAATGCATAATGAAGTTTTTGTCACAAGGCTAAAACCTGCTCACACCCTAGTGTGAAGCAATTTGATGAACCATTAGTGAGGTGAGGCTCACTCATACTCCAAATTTGCGTGTGTGTGTGTGTGTGTGTGTGTGTGTCTGTCTGTCTGTCTGTCTGTCTTGTACTGACTCACCCCTCCTCCCTGGGAGTGTGGGCTGCCTGAGTACCTGGTGGAGGGGTTTAAGGAATAGAGGCGACCCTAGCAGATACTAGCACCTGGTGCAGGGCTGCCCTGGTGCAACCAGCTGTGCCAGGCCGTTGCCCTGGCCTCTCTGAGGTCAGGGCTCTGTTCACCCGCCGACAGGACGAGCTGTGTTATCAGACAGCCCAGCTGGTTTAGAGGTGGCCCCCCAGTGCTGCTAAATCGGGGCCACCAGCTCCTGCTTCAGGAAGAGGGAAATGCAGGCAGGATGTCCTCTTCAGTGACCGACAAGTCCTTTCCCATGAACCCCTGCTGACCTTGCCGGCCACGTGGCGGGGGCTCCCCCACTTGCCACCCAAACCTGCGCCTGCCGCAGCCCAGCTGCTATAAGAGGTGGCGTGGGCAGAGGAAAAGCTGCGTGGGTGCAGGGTGTGCCTGCTGTGTGCTCCGCCCAGTAGGGGCAGGGCAGGCGCCCTGATCCTCCTCCAGCACGGAATGCCCGTACCTTCCTGCTCCCAGACTTGTCCCCTCCGCGTCACCGGAAAACCCAGATCCCAGAGGAAGCCAGTGTCTGAAAAGGAACGAAAGTCAGGAATCCCTGACTCCAACTGGGATATGTCGGCTGCTTCTCTAACTCTGGTTGGTCTTAGAGTGTGAGAGGTTCTTTGAACCTCTCTTCTTGCCCACGCTCCCTGTGGGTCCAGTCCCTACTCAGCCTCATCACCACTCTTGCTTCCAACATCTTTCTGAAATTGTCCTTCCTGCTTGCCCCTATGAGACTGCTCTAAAACACAGATCTGAACCTTCAGTGCCCCATCTCTCTCCCCAGATAAGCACCAGTTTCTTGGGCTAGTGGAGCAAACCCTTCCTTCAGGAGTCCAAGGTTGGCCCCATCTGTACCGGGTGCATCTCAGAGGGCTGATTAGCTCGGCGTAAGCCCTTGTGGGAGACACCTGTCCTGTGGAGGAAAACACCCAAAGTACAGCAGGAGAGATGTAAGATAGACACAGAGAGGAAGTTCTCTGTCATGCTAAAACTTCACTTAATTTCTGTGAGGCCCCTCATTCCCTTCTGCCCCATGACACCCAAGTGTTCCCAAATTTCCTCCTTCCTTATCTGGCCTAGTTGCAGACAACTGGGGTCTCCTGGGAAGTCCCCAATGGATGCCTCCACCTGAAGGCCATGCTTCTCCACATTTGCTCCTCCTACCAGGGTCCCCATCTGATAAATAGTCTCAGGATCCACCCTGGTTGCTTAAGCCAGGGACCCGTTACTGTTTCTGTTCTTTCTGCGATCCTGTTATTAACAGTATTTCCTGGGTTTATCCACTTGCAGTTCCCTGCCTCCTGCCTCACCTGGAAAGGAGTCTCCTAATTTCCATCACCCTCTGCTGCCTAATCTCTTCCTTCCACACCCTGGCCCCATCCCAGGCTCCAGCCTCATTTGACCACTCACTTGTCCCATGTACCGTCTGGACTTTCATGTCTTTGAAGGATTCTTTGCCCTGCTTGGAATTCCCTTTCCTGGAGTTCTACAGACCCCTCAGGAAGTCCCTAACTAGAAGTGACACTGTCTTCCTGTGCAGTCCACAACCACCAGCTGGGCCTCACTGGGACCACTGAGCACTTTCATCCCTGGATTACAGACATCTGATGCCATGTCTGTGTCCTGGCCAGTCTGTACATAGGTGACCCCTAAAGGTCAGTGCTATGTTCAAACCCTTCCAGGACCACTCTGAGCAGGCACCATCTCGTGTGTCTGGTACAGAATTGCAGTCTCCTTCCCTGGCAACTGGGGATTTCACTAGACAGTGCACTTGTTATATCTTGTCTGGGGCCTGTTGGACACTGCTCTGGAGAAGGAGCAGGGCCCCTTTAGCCAAATTGGTTCGGTTGCCTCAGGCATGGTAGGCAAATGGGCAGCACCTGCATTTGAGTTCCCAGAGCACTGAACTAGGGTCAGAAGATCTGCAGGCACTAAGTAAGGTAGGCCCAGACCCCAAATCCTCCTTGCACTCATTTGCATCCCTGCCCATCTCATGCCCTGGTTCTGGGTTAGGACTGAAGAGCGCATATAACAAAGAGTGGAATGGCCATGTGTGACTCAGACCATGGGAAGGGGTAGCATTCTCAGGCCAGACCCATCTAGCTGCCCTGCAGTCTCCTGATTCCTCTGAGTGTCCCAGAGCTGGCTGTCCACTGTTCAGAGGTGTAAATAGCCTCTTTTCTAGAGTAAACTGAAAAAGATAAAGCATATTGGGGCTGCTGTCTGCCATATGCCCTCCCCATTGGGCCATTGCTGGGGCCATATTGAAACTGGACCAGTATCCTAAGCCTTAAAATTCAGCCTAAGCACATATTAGCCCCTCAGTGTTTGCCAGCCTGCCCCACTGCTGTGCATGGGGAAACTCGGATACAGGGAGGGAAAAGGAGGGGCTCAGGCCACACAGCAAGAACTTAGGGGCAGAGTCAGAATAAAAGTCTGGTTCAGCTACCATTGGGGGAATCAAAAAACTTCTCTCAACTGTCTCCCAATCTGGCTTCCCTGATTCTTGACTCTACTTAGGAATTTTTCCACTCTCTGCGTGTGATGGGGATCAAACCCAGGAGCTCCTGCATGCTAGGCAAACACTCTACCACTTAGCTCCACCCCAAGCCCATGCAGTTGGGGGTTCATATTCCTGCTATAGCATCCCCAGCAGTCTAAGGTCCGGAGCCCATCAAGATAGGTGGAGCAGGACGCGGGGTTCAAGAGGAATGATCTTTGTCTCTGTTAGTGTCTCCCCATCAGTCACACCCAGTTCTAGCCTGGGCTATCCCCCTTCAGCTTATACCCTCTCTTCCCCTTCACAGCATGATTTGCTGAGACTCCCTGTCACTCACTGCAGGGAATGGCATCATTTCCCTCTACTCCTCTATCTCCCACTCATACTGGCCTCTCCTGGTTCTCCTATACTTGCAGAATATTCCCATCTTCCCTGGAAGACCCCCTCCTCCCAGGTTTCCTTCCTCAGAGTTCCCTACTGGACCCTTTACCCTGTTTCCACTTCAGTTACCCAGCCCATCCTGCCTCCTGAGCTTCTGGTATAGTCACCTGCTGCCTGAGGGATACCTCTTCAAGATGTGTATATGCATGTGCCTGTGCGCAAGGTCTCCCATTCCTCATCCTGCTCTCCAACAGGGGCCCCATTCAATCCTTGCCCCACAACTCACTCGGTCACTCAGCAAACACAAACAGAGGATCTGTGAGATCCTGATTCTGGACTGGATATAGGAGAGCAAAAAATGGCCCAGGGTCAGCCCCCTGATCAGGCTGACAAAGGCTCAGACAGATGTCCTCCCCCCTTTTCCCTCAGGTTCAGCCATATTACTGTTACCTCTGGTGTTCTCAGTACTTAGCCTATGAAGATAGAGATGGTGAGCAGAGAACAGAGCCCTGGTATCCCAAAGATCGGGATGAACTACTTCTCTTCCTACAGGTCTCCTGAGGACACTGAGAATTTACATTATGTCCTTGGTCTAAGTTTTTCCATATGTAAAATGGGTCTGATACTGACTGTGATAATTAAGAGATGAAGTATGTAAAGCCAGTATTAAATTTCTGTGGCATGCAAACATATTGAAGTTTCCATCTTCCCCTTTAGGCCTCCTAGCACTCCTCCCTCAAACAACAGGGAATCCAAGACACTCCCTCCACCTCTTGCCTTCCAGAGTCACCAGATCTTGTGTGGATTCCCAGATCATTCTCTCCTTACCCCTCATGATTTCCTCCAGACATCTCCATCCAACCCCTCTGCACCCTTCCTTGTCCCCCACACTTCCTTCTCTCCAATCCCACAGCCTTGGCTCTGGGTCTTTCCGCATATACTCAACACAAACCTAAACTCGCCGGTCCTTTGCTTAAGACCCTTTGGTGGCGACCTCCGCCTTAACATTCAGTCTCCCTAAGTTGGTCTTCAAAACACCCGACTTCTCAATTCCGGGGAATCCCGGCCTCGCACCACTTCTGCGAGCTGATCGCTTACAGACTGAGACTTAATTTCGCACCCGCATCCTCACTCCCGACGGTGCCTGTTGGTTCTCTTGCAGTTACCCCTGCCGCTGCAGGCCCTGCCCTGGAGAAGGTGGACGCCCGTCCGGTGCGCCCTCTGCGGGACCTCCCGGGATGGACTTCCAGCGCTGACCCGAGGCGTTCGGAAGTGCGCACCCAAGTCCAGGGTCGGGCAGGGACTGTCGCCTGGGCGGGCACCCAGGGAATAATCCCCGGTGCATCAGAACCGACTGGGACCCTGCGGCGCTGCACCATGGGGAGCGAGTAAGGAAATGAAGGATGCAGCCCAAAGGGGCCAGCCTACAGGGAAGCTGAGCCACCGAGGATATAGCAAAGTCTGGGATCCGAAGGATTATCCCAGCGCCGACGCACGGACTGGTCGCCCGGTCCCTGACCCGGCTGCAGTCCCTGCCGGCTCTTTCCTCCTCCCGGCTGGCCCTAGCCCCAACTCGCCGTGCTCCATCCGGTGTCCGCACCCCCAGGCTCCTGGGCTGCCCTGTCCCCCGTCCGGACCCTACCAGGGAGATCTAACCACTTGCCCCCGGCGCGCGGCTACCCTTAGCCGTCAACCCAACCCTGGCGCAAGCAGCCGGCTCGCGGCGCTCACCGTCGAGGAGTCCCAGGCAGAGCCACAGGCGCAGGCTCAGCGCGGCGCCCGGCTGCATCTCCGGCCGCTCCTGCGCGGGTAGGACCTGCGCGGCCACCGCAGCTCTGGGCTGGGAGTGTGAGCTCGCCGCGCGAGCGCGGGCGGGGCCCCTGCAGGGCCGCTGGCCGGGGGCGGGGTCGGGGCGGAGCTTTGGGGGAGGGCGGGTCACGGTGGCCTTGGACAGTCCCTCTCACCTAAACCCTTCCCAGATCGTCAAGAGTGTGTCCAACCTAGGTGAGAAGGGAGCCCGCTTTGCCCAGTCGAGGTCGAGGGTGACAGCTCTTTCAAGTCAACTACCGCCCTTCAGCCTCTTCGGGGCCACTCCGGGCGGCGCAGAATGCCTGTACTGCAGAGGTCGGTGGTGCACTAAGGGGACCCAAGCGCGCCAGACAAGGACCAGCAGAATATGTCACTGAGTATTTTTCTGTAATCTCCATCAGTAAACACTACGTTTAGAGTAAGAAAAAAAAAGCAATAAATTTAACTTGAAAATAGTAGCAAGTTAAATCTTTGAAAACATTCGGCAGACTTCGCCTTATTACCTCCACGGAGTCAATGGAAGCCGTGCCTTGAGCCCAGCCCCAATATAATTGACCACTCCTCCTCACCCTGAAGGTCTGGCTCAGCTTTAGATCTCTCCGAAATATTTTTGCTCTGAGCTCATTTCATAAGTCCTTTTATCAGGTGACACTTTACTTTCTGACTTGGCAAACCCTACCACAGACTTCCTTTCTCTTTTTGGTTCTGTTGCTAGAATTTTCTTGTTTTAAAATAAATCCCATGAGGATGACTACTTCAACCTCTCTCTTGCTTTTATTTACTCCGCGCTTTTTCCATGTCCTTCCTCCCGTCCTTTGATCCTTGCCAGAAACAAGGACCAAATTGGTCGATAACAACTGTTACTCTCTCAAGTACAACTAAGAATTGAATATAATATTAACTTGGAATCACAAAGTAAGTGAGGAGAGTTTAGATTATCTAATAAACAGTGTTGGGGGAAATTAGGTAACTGAATAACGAAGTCAGATTCCCCTTTTCAAACTTGAATAATATCAAAAAAGTTATTGTAAGATGTAGTATACATAATGGAAAGTGTTTAAGATACCAGTGTACTATAAGTTTGAAATATGTTTCCAAGAAGGAATTTAGAATGGCATTAGCAATCCAGAAACCTCTCCCATTTCCCATCACAAACCCCTTACCATTCCTAAGCCCCCAAGTTTCTAGTATCCTGTCCTTATCATTCCATTGCTTTTCTTTATAATTTTATCATCCAATATAAGTTTTGCTAGTGTTTTAACCTTATTTAAGTGGATTCATACCACTTAAATATTCTTTTACTCATAATCAATTATGAGATTTATCTATATATTGCTGTTAAGCTATATCTTGCTTATTTTCATAACTGCATAGTATTCCCCTGTTTGATATATCAAAATCTACTATTGATGAAAGTTTGAGTTGCTACTGGTTTCTAAGTTTTGCTGCTATGAACACTCTTGTATATATCTTCTGATGAACATGTGCCTTACTTTCTCCCTTTCATTTGCTAGTTATGTGGGTTTTCAACTTTGATAGTGTCAACTATTTTTTTCAAGTTATTTGTACCATTTAGCACTCCTATGGCAGGGTAAATGGTTTGTAGGGCTTTACATCTTCACCCACACAATATTGTTAGTTTTGATTTTTTAAAATTTACCCATTTTGGTTGTTTAGTATGGCATCTCATTATGGTTTTAATTAGCTTTTCCCTAATTACCACTGAGATTGAGCATGTTTTTATAATTGGTCATTTGGATTTCAAGTCTTTTGCTCTCTTATTACTGCCCATTGTTAGTCTTTTTCTATTGATTTGTAGGAGTTCTTAATATATTCTAAACATAATTCCTTTGTCAGTTCTGGTTGTTATTGCTATGTAACAGATTACTCCAAATGTTGTGGTGAAAAGCAAAGACTATAATATTTGCTCATGTTTTTGAGGGTCAGAATTTGAGAAGGACTTGACTGTGATTCTTGGTTGGGTCTTGCATGCTTGCTTGCTGTCAGCTCTCTGAAGGCTTGCCTGGGTTGGATGTCTGGCAGTTGATGCTGGTTGTCATCTGGGGGCTCACCTGGGGCTGTGGCCTGGGGCATCCATTCATGGCCTTTCCAGCACAACAATCTCAAGGTAGTTGAACTTTGTGTGCAGGATGTGGCTTCTCTAGTGAGTAATCCAAGAAAACCAGGTGGATGCTATATGCTCTCAAAGTAGTCAGAACCCGCCCAGTGGCCATACTCACTAACTCTTGATTGGAAGAAAGGGCATGCTGAGAAAAACACGTGGAGGGGGAGATGCTATCAAGGCCACCTTTGAAAACACGCTTGACTGCAATGTGCTACAAATCCCCCTCTCACTCACTGTCTAAATTTTCATTCTTTTAATGGTATGTTTTTTTTGGGGGGGGGGAGGGGAACAGAAGATCTTATTTCTCTTTATCTTCCTCTGGTTGGTGCTATTTGTATTCTTTTAGAGGAGTCTTTTATTTTGTCTCAGGTCATGAAGATATTTACCATTTTTTATCATTTACAAATTTTAATTTTTTCTTTCGCATTTAGAGCTATGGGTGCCTGTAATGGTTTTTTCTGTAGTGTGACGTGGAGGAGGGTCAGGTTTATTTCTTTTTTTCCCATAAGATCTAATTGTTCCAGGATTGGTTATGAGATCATCCTTTTTACACTGTTCTCCAGTTCTACCTTGGTCCTAAGTGAGGAGTCTCCTTCAAGTGGATCATTTTCTAGCTTTGTCTCTTTTTGTATTGACACCACCATACCTTTACCTTAGCTTTAGAGAAATTGTTATATCTGGTAGTGTAAGTCCTTACACCTTGTTTTGCAAAAGTGTCTGCAGTTCTTCACAAGTTGTATTTCCATTTAAATTTTAGAATCATTTTGTCAGATTCTAGACACGTGATAAATTGGGACTTTGATTATAATTACTGTGACTAGTTTGGGGAACAGTGACTTTCTTGCAATCCATAAGCACAGATTATCTTTCCATTTTTAGATATTATTTAATCTACAGAAAGTTTTCCTTTTTTAGAGTTTCCTTTTGTGTAGAGCTCTTGAACATTATTTGTTAGATTTATGCCTATAATTTTAATATTCTTATGCTGTTGTAAAGAAAATCATGTTGGTGTTTCACTTTCTAATGATTTCTTTTTTATAAAAATGTAATTGATTTTTAAAAATCAGGCAGTTTCTTTTCTTATTGGTGATTTTTAAGGACTCTCTATATATTCTAAACCCAAGTCCTTTATCAGAACTATAATTTGCAAATATTTTCTCTTCATCTGTGGCTTATCTTTCCATTCTTTTAATATCTTTTGAATAGCAGAGGTTTTAATTTTGATGAAGTCCAATTTATTAATTTTTTTATTGTGGATTATACTTTGGCTGACATAACAGTGCTATTAGCACAGCATATCTTTTAATAACCTTTTACTTTTAACCAGTTTGTGCTTTTATATTTCAAATGTATTTCTTAGAGTCTACATATGGTTGAGTCTTGTTTTTTATTCTGCTTTTTAATTGGATGATTAGACCTTTTGCATTTAAAGTTGTTATTTCAACATCCTTAGGTTTAAATTTGTCATCATGATAACTGTTTCCTATTTGTCTCATCTGTTCTTTGTTCTCTCTTTCCTCTTTCTCTTCCTTTTTTTTTTTGGATTGAGTATTTTTTATGATTCCATTTTGTTTTCTTTGTTGGCTTATTAACCATTCTCTGCTTTCTAACTGAAAAGGTTGCTTTAATGTTAAAGCGTACATCTTAAACTCATCATAGTCTACCTTCAAGTGATAACAAATTCATATGTAATATAAAAACCTTATAAGAGTTTACCTCCATTTTTCTCCTTCCAGCTCTTATTGCTGTTATTCTTCATTTTACTTATGCATATCACAATCCCTGCAATGAATTGCTATTATTTTGTTTAAATAGTAACATCTTTTATGGACATTTCAATTTAAAATCTTGTTTATTTATCATTTATTTGTTTTTATTTTCGTAGACTGCATTTTGGTTTATTGTATACAAATGGGGTACAACTTTTCATTTCTATGGTTGTGCACAATGTAGACTCATACCATTCATGTAATCATACATGTACATAGGGTAATGATGTCTGTCTCATTCCACCATCTGTCATATCCCTGCCCCCCATTTTCCTGTATGTAATCTAAAGTTCCTCCATTCTTCTCTTACCCTCCCACTCCCCCACCCCCATTATGAATCATCATCCATTCCTCAGGGAAAACATTCGCCTTTGGTTTTTTGGACTTGGCTTATTTCACTTAGCATGATAGTCTCCAATTCCATCCATTTATCTGCAAATGCCCTAATATTATTCTTCTAATGGCTGAATAATTCCATTGTGTAAATATACTACAGTTTCTTTATATCATTTATTATACTATATTTTCATCAGGTATCATTTTCCTTCTGCCTGAAGAACTTCAACATTTCTAGTATGCTAATGGTGAATTTTTTCAACTTTTGTATGCATGTCTGAAAAAGTCTATTCTTCTCTTTTTTCTTCTGGCACTCCAGTGAAAAGTGTGCTAGTTGACTCCATATTGCCTTACTGTTTCCTGAGATTCTCTTCATTATTATTATTTTTTTGGGGGGGATATACCGGGGATTGAACTCAGGGGCACTCAACCACTGAGCCACATCCCCACCCCTTTTTTTGTATTTTATTTAGAGACAGGGTCTCACTGAGTTGCTTGGCACCTCACATTTGCTGAGCCTGGCTTTGAACTCTCCATCCTCCTGCCTCAGGCTCCCAAGTCACTGGGATTACAGGCCACTGCATCCAGCTTTTCATTATTTTTTACCTTCTTAATTTTTATTTTGAAAATTGTGATAAAATACATACAACATAAAACTTACCATCTTAATCATTTTTTCAGTGAACAGTTCAGTGGCATCGAGTACAACCACATTGCTGTGCTACCTACCATCACCACCATCCAGCTCCAGAAATTTTTTCATTTTGCAAAATTGAAACTCTATAATCACTAAACAATAACTTCTCATTGCACCCTACCCTTAACTCCTCATAACCAACGTTTTACCTTCTGTCTCTGAATTTGATTACTCTAAGTAACTCATATAAGTGGAATTGCATAGTATTGTGCTTTTTTGATTTATTTTAATGCTTATTGCATTTAACATAATGATCTCAGAGTTTATCTCTGATGCAGCATGTGAATAATATTTCATCTCTCCCTCCCCCCCATACACACACACACACACACACACACACACACACACACGATGTTTTTCATCTGTCAATGACACTTGTGTTTCTTCTACTTTTTGGCTACTGCAAATAATGCTACTATAAACACGGGTGAACAAATATTTCTAAGTCTTTGATGTCACTTCTTTTGAGTATGTGCCCAGAAGTGGAATTGCTTGATCTTATAGTAATTCTATTTTTAGTTTTTCAAGGAACTGCCATATTGTTTTCCATAGTAGTGTCACTGTTTTACATCCTCACGGACAATGTACAAGAATTCTAATTTCTGCATATCTTTAGCAACACTTATTACTTTTGGTTGTTTTGATAGTGCCCATCCTAATATATGTGAGATGGTATCTTGTTGTGGTTTTGGTCTTAATTTTCCTTATGATTAATGATACTGAGCATTTTTTCATGTGGCTCTCTGGGGAAATGTTTATTAAACATTTTTTGTTCACTTTAAGTTTTTTGTCTGTTTTTTCCTAGTAGTTTCCATTGATAGTTTTTATTATTACATCTTCAAATTCCCTGGTTCTTTTCTTTTGTAGTGCTAATCTGTCAAGCCCTTCACTGAAATTTTAATTTTAGATATTATTATTATTTTAGTTATAAGATTTTATTTGACTCTTTTATACATCTTCCATTTCTAGGTTTATTATGTTTATTTGTTTTCCTTTTAAGTTCTTCAACATATTCATAATGTTTTAAAAGCCATCATCTGCTAATCCATCATCTCTCTCATGGATGGATTTCTTTCTCTCGGCTCTTTGTTATTGTGGTTTGAGGTCACATTTCCCTTTTTCCTTGAATATCTAGTAATTTTTGCTTGAATGTTAGATATTTTGAATATTATAATATTGAATGTCTGGATTGGTTATGTTTTGTAAAAGGGTAATATGATTTATTATGACAGCCAGATAAGTTACCTGTAAATCAGCGTGATTCTTTTGACAGTTATTTTTAAACTTTGCTATTAGGATATGATACCCTGCTATGAAGGCTTTATGCTCTTGGGGTTTCTACTGAGTGTTTTGAGTGTTCAACAAAACCCTTCCTTCTTGGCTTTTGTTTCTGGTCTTTTCTGAGTTATGGGAATTGTACAGTCCTCTGCCCAGTCTCTTGGAGTTTTGTCTTGTGCAAAGGCAAATGCATTTACCAGTCAGCAAAATATATTTGCAGATTTCTGGAGCACTCTTTCTGCCTAATTTGCTTCTGCCCTGTATGCTGTAACATAAATTCCAGTTGCTTCCTCTTCCCTAATTCTAAGTTCTGTTTACTCGGTTGAGCAGGTCTGCCATACTTTAATTTGGGTTTCTCCCCAGTACCATGATCCAGAAAGTATCCCTAGCCAGAAAGCTGAGAAATTTGCATGGTTTACCCGATTTATTATCCAATGTATGAAAAGAATCGTTTCATATATTTTGCCTAGTTTTTGAGTTGTTTATGTTAGAAGGGCAATATATCATGACGAAAGGTAAATCTTCTCATTTTGGCTTAATTTCTATTTAATGTATAGTGGTTATTTGGATATACTCTGTTTTGAAGTGCCTGTTCAATTATTTTGTCTATATTCTATTGTATTATCTTTTTGTTATTAATCTGTGATTTTTTTTTTATTCATTCATGTGTCACTTAACAATGGGGACACATTCTAAGAAATGCACTGTTAGGTGAGTTCTTATTGTGTGACCACCATAGAGTGTATGTGCACAAACCTGGATGGTATAGCTTATTACACACTTAGGTTTCATAGTATAGATATGACAGCCCTTTGCTCCTGAGGCCGTGGCAAACAAAACCCCAAAAGATTAAATCAGCCACAAGAAAATGATGCGATTGAGAGTTGCAGTAAACACAGGTGGATAAGGAGTTGCTGGTGTAACATGGCATACTGTTTTGCAGTAAACTTTGCTTCATAAGTAAAAGGAGTACACTCCAAAATAATAATAAAAGTATAGTATATTAAGCAAATACAATAGTATCACAGTTCTTTATTATCATTATCAGGTATTTGAAATTGTACATAATTGCATATGCTATGCTTTTGTATAATTGACAGCCCAGTAGGTTTGTTTCCTCTGGGCATTCATGGTGACTTTCTAATTTTCTCTGTATATGTAATTGCTTTTGAATGTCCTAGCTCCCAAATTGAAAAAAATAGAAAAAACGAAGGGAGGAAAAAAGGCCTTTAAATTCCCTAGAAACAACTTCAGCCCGAGGGGGAAGGACTTCAAACAATGGGAGGAGGTGCAATGATGACTGCCACCTCTTTGCCTGCACCTCTCTGATCAGAAGTGGCAAACGGCCATCAGAGCACAGATCTGCCCAATACTTAGAAGACAAGATTCTTCGTGCCCACTCTGGCTCTTGCCCACCGTTTGCAGGCTACTTTAGGAACTCGTGCACAACTGCTTGCCGGTGGCTGTGAGGTGGGGGACTGGTTACAGCTACTATGCTAAGTACTGAAATTGACCCAAATTTATCATCCTGGCCTTTCCTGGAAGTTGCAATAGACTTCAGAGTTCTGAAATAGTTATATCAGATAGATTCTATAGTGCAGTTGTGTAGGCGGGAGACAGATTTCTGGGGCTTCTGGCTCCTCCATCTTCCTAGAATCTTTTCAATCAATTTATTTTTTGACAAGACTCCTGGGGAAGAAATAGGCTCTTCAGCAAATGTAACTGGTACTGGTAGATAACTACCTGTGAGGAAGTAGGACTTTATTTCACACTATGTAAAAATTAACTCAAAATTAATTAAAGCCTAAGTATAAAGGCAAAACTGTAAATCTCTTTGAAGAAAACAAAGTGTGTTAATCTTCATGATCTTGACTTTGGCCATGAATTCTTGGATGACGTTAAAAGCACAAACAAGAAGAAAGAAAACAGAAAAAATGGATATCAGTAAAATTAAGACATTTTTGTGCATTACAGAACACTACATATGAAAAACAACTCATGGAACAGGAGAAATATTTGCAAATCATATGATTGATAAGGGGCTTTGTCTAGAATCTACACAGAACTGTTATAATTTAATAATAAAAGATCACAAATAAGTGAAAAATGTACAAATAGCCAATGAGCACGTGAAAAGATGTTCACTCAATATCATGATCCGTTAGTGACATGCAAATCTAAACCACCATCAAATACCACTTACTAAGATCCGTAATAAAAATGATAGAAAAGAAAAATTGTTGGATGTGGAATGTTAAAGGGTACAGCCATTTTGGAAACATTCTATCAGTTCCTCAAAAAGCTAAACCAAGTGTTATTTTATGATCTAGCAATTTCACTTCTAGACATATATCCATGAAAAGTGAAAAATGTGTGCACAAATGTTCTTGGTAGAATTGTTCAGAATAGCCCCAAGCTAGACACACCTCAAACAGCCATCAATTAATGAATGGGTAAATAAAACATGATATGTCTACACAATGGGATATTATTATGGCATAAAAAGAAATGAAGTATAACATGACCCTTGAAAACATAGAAAGTGAAAGAGGGCCAGTCACAAAAATACAGATGATTCATTTATATGCAATATATACAGAAGGAAAATAAATGAAAACAGTGTAGATTAGTGATGGCATAGGGCAGGGGGTGGGGAATGGGAGCATAAGGAGTGATACGTAAGTTTTTTTTGAAGTGGTAGAAATGTTCTAAAATTGTGGTGATGGTTGTAAAACCCTGAATATATTAAATGCCCCTTTAAATGGTTGAATTATTTGGTATGTGAATTATATCTCAGTAAAACTTTTACCAAAAAGTTGGCAGCATAATTTTATGCAGATAGTTAAGAAATTAATAACCACTGAAATAAATACGGTATTTAACCTTCCACAAAATTTCAAGGTGTCTTGTTGAAGAGGCTGATGGAGGGATTGTAGCTTATGAGTCATAGTGAAGTGGTGGAAGGGAGGTTATATGAAATTAGATGGAATGGAAAGTCATCACACCGAATGTGGATGGATATGGCTCATCGCTCACACTGTGAAGTCAAGGGGTGGTAGGTGTTGGCAGTGTGTGCACCTGTGCTCTCTGGGCATTTCTATGTGGCACAAAGCAGCCCTTAGACTGGGGGTGATTTTCTGCATTTTCACTTTGTGTTTCTTTCAAATGAAATCAGGAATGAACATGAGCACATTAGGCTCAAATTTTCTCTTTTATATAAATTGCACTGGATAAAATTCAAATAGTCAAAACAAACCTTATAGTAGAATGGACTATAGCTCTATCCTATGTGTCTCTTGTAAACAGCCTATAGTTAGTTGACTTAAAAAAAGAAAGACCAACAATCTTTGGCATCATCCCATGGGCAAGCACGCTAGTGAGGGCCTCTCTTTTTCTTTGTATAAAGTCACCAGTGTCATCATGGGACCCCACTTTTGTGACCTTATTTAATTCTAATTACCTCCTAAGTTCTAATTACCTCCTCTTCCAAATTCTATTAGCATATGGCAACATAAGAATTTGGGGATTAAGTTCCCAATACATCAACTTTGGGGGCCACATTCAAATCATAGCTGGAGGGAATGGAGAAGGGGAGATGGGCAGGTGGGCAGGAATCTGGACACGTGCCAGTTGTTCTGTCTGTTTCCTGGTCAGAGTAGCTGCTGCTCCAGGTCTCAGGAAACCCATCCTGTGAAACCCCCTCATTCACAGTCGTTCTGACCCACCCTCACCAGGCCACTTTGCCTGCTCACCATATTCCCTCCTCATAGCACAGGACATTCCTGTGACTTCCATTTACCCTGAAACTGACCAACATGGGCGCGGTATCTCATCCTCAAATATCTAATGCTCTGTTGGGGAACAGGATTTTATTCCTTTCTCCAGCTCTAAGAGACAGATTTGGCAGTAATGCCTCAAATTTTCAAAGTGGTTCCATTTCATTGGAAATAATGTGATTTTGAAGACCATATATAATCAAAATACATCTGTTAAGACTAATTTTCCCTGTATTTGTGTGTGTGTGTGTGTGTGTGTGTTTTGGTGCCCATTTATTTACAGCCTTTGTTGCATATTTCTACCTTAACAGTGTCTTACATTTCCATGACCTTTAGTCTTCTCTCACAGACTCAAACATGGATTCTTTTTGATGCTTCTCAGCTCAGGCACTAACACTGCACCTAATGGATACTTATCTTACATCACGATAAGTTTTACGCCGGGCGTGGTGGTGCACACCTGTAATCCAAGCGACTTGGGAGGCTGAGTCAGGAGGATCGTGAGTTCAAAGGCAGCCTCAGCAACTTAGTGAGGCCCTAAGCCACTCAGTGAGACCCTGTCTCTAAACAAAATACAAAAAATAGGGCTGGGGATGTGGCTCAGTGGCCAAGTGTCCCTGAGTTCAAAAACAGGGCAAAAAAAAAAAAAAAAGAAAAAGGTCTAAACAGCACATTCCTGGAAAACCAACTGCAGAGATTGAGATGCTAGAATCTAGTTGCCTGGGTTTCAAGACTGAGGAATGATGGTGATCATTTGGCGACTACCTAAAGGGCTCCACCATGTGGCCATATTGTGTTATGTGGTCACATGCCCAAGACAGATCATTTTTAAAATCACTCCTACAATACACTTTTGAAAAAATTTGAAGCGAGGGGTTAGGGGTGTAGTTCAATGACAAAATGCTTGATTACCTTGTATGAAGTCCTGGGTTCTATGTGCCCCACCAGTGTGTGTGTGTGTGTGTGTGTGTGTGTGTGTGATTCACATTATCTTCAAAAATTTTTACCTACCAAGTACCAAGTAATAATTTATGAATGGTTTTCAGCATGTGATTTCAGATTCACATAATTTAGGCCTATATAAAATAGGAGTGCACCATGAGAGAAGAGAACTAATTACTTAGAGGAAAAGCTGTGCAGACCTCTGGGAGACTAGAGGATGAGTCTTTTCCAGCTTTTCCACCTGTGCTGAGATGCTTGTACCCAGAGAAGAAAACTCCTCTTTGGAACAGGTGCCAGACCCAGTAATGGTGATTACACTTATCAGATGCTTCTAGAGTGCCCGCCTCTGGGCTAACACTCTATGTATATACTTGAATTATACATTAAACTAGTATTTAAATTATTATAGTAAATTACTAAACTGCTAATATGCAGCAGGCACTTCTTCAGTTCTACTTTGGATCTTTTCTTTTTCTGGTCTAATCGCTCCAGCTAGACTTCTAGTACTATGTCATGATCTCCAACTATGAAGGGAGCTATCAAGAATTTGATAGTTTTGCTTCAAGAATTTTTGGGGTCTTTTTGTAGGAGCATATTTTTGTAACTGTTATATCTTATTGATTGGTTTACTCTTTTATCAACATCTAATATCCATTTTTGACTCTTGTGACAATTTTTGACAATGTTTCTTTTGTCTGACGTGAGTATAACTATACCAACTTTCTTTTTTGAATATTGTTTGCATAGACTATCCTTTTCCAAACGTATACTTTCAAAACATTTGTGTCTTTGGATTTAAAGTTAGTTTCTTTTAGATAGCACATATTTATATCATTTTTCCTTTTAAATGCATGCTGCTAATGTCTGGCTTTTAACTGGAGAATTTAATCAGTTTATTGTAATTTAAAGTAATTATGCAAAAGGAAGGTCTTACTTCTGTTATTTGTTTTTTTCCATATGTCTTACATATTTTTGTTAATTCTTCCATTATTTCCTTTTGTGATTAATTTATTTTTTCTTGTGTACCTTTGATTCCCTTGTCATTTCCTTTTCTGCCTAGTGGTTACAATGGGGATTAGCACCAACATTCAATCTATAACAACCTAGTTTGAATTAATGCCAACTTATTTCCAATAGTGTACAAAACTTTGTTTCTACACATCATTCCTTTTTTGTTATTGTCACAAATTATATGTTTACATTGTCATTGAAAGAGATTTATAATTATTGTTCTTTGAATCATATATAAAAAATAAGTACAAACTAAAATATAACTTTTATATTTATATGTGCCATTATATTTACTGATGTTCTTTATTTCTTCATACAGATTTATTTACTGTCTAGAGTCTTTTCATTTTATCCAGAAGGGCTCCTTTTAGTATTTTTTTGGGGGGAGACTCTAATAGCAACAAACTCCCTCAGCTGTTATCTGAAAATGTCTTAATTTCTACTTCATTTTTGAAGGACAGTTTTGATGGACATAGGTTTGTTGACAGTTAAATTTTTTCAACACTTTAAATCACTTTCATGACTTCTGATGAGGAACAGCTTCTAATTTTATTGAGGATCTTTTGTTTGCACTGGGTCACTTCTCTCTAGCCGCCTTTGGGATTTTTCTCTTTGCCTTTTGCTTTCAGCAACTTAGTTATGTATCTCAGAGTAGATCTCTGATCTTACCATAATTGGAGTTTGTTGAAATATTTGAAAGTGTAGATTCATGTCTTTCACGAAATTTGGGAAGTTTTGGGGTGTTATTTCTTCAGGCATTCTATCTCTTTCTTCGTCTTCTTCCCCATCTGGGATTCCTGTTGGGCATATAAGGTACGCTAATGGTGTCTCACAGTCTCTAATGATCTGTCCATTTTCCCTTGTTCTTTTTTTCTTTCTGTTTCTTAGACTGGATAATCTCAGGTGATCTGTGATTCTTTCCTTTGTTCATTATATTCTGTTGGGAGTGCTAGTAAATTTTTCATTTGTTTTGTACTTTTTAGATACATCATTTCTATTGATTTTCTTTTTGTAATCTCTATTTCTTCTCTGATGCCATCTACTTGTTCAGATACTATTATCTTTCTCTATTTTTTTTTTTGCCAATTCTAATAGCCCTTTGCAAACCTATAGGGCTACAACTGATTTTTGTTCATTGATTTTGTATGCTGAAACCTTGCTAAACTCAGTTATGTTAGTAGTTTTTTAGATTCCATTGAAATTTCTATACAGAAGATCATGTAGCTTGTGAATAAAGAGTTTTGCTTGTTTTCTAAAATGGATTCTTTTGATTTATTTTTCTTGACTTGTCACACAGGCCACAATGTCTAGTGCAATGCTGAATATAAATTGTTATGAGCAGACATTTTTGCTTTCCTGATCCCAGGATGTATCATGTTGCTGTTCATTTTAATGATGATGGTAATAATAATAATGATAATAATGATAATTTTTGCAGTATTGGGGGTTGAACTCAGGGAAAAATTACTACTGAGTTTTACCCCTCTCCATTTTTTATTTTGAAATAAGTCTCACTAGACTGAGGCTGGCCTTGAACTTTTGATCCTCCTGCCTCAGCCTCCCAAATTGCTGGGATTACAGACTGTGCCTGGCTTCTTTCATTATTAAGTGTGATGAAAAGTGATGTCAGAGGTTGCACATTACAGGGGAAATAAACTTTATAAGCCATCACAAAACAAATAACAAAGGGCAAAACCAACAAGCCCTGAATCAAAACTTGGAGTTGCTGAAATATATTATCTAGAATGATCATTATTTAATAAAAAACTATGAGAAATGCAGAGACATAGGAATGTGTGACTTATACATTGAAAAAAAAAAAGAGATTCAGTCAATAGAAACTAGCTTTAGAGGACCCAGAAGTTCAAAGCAGACTTCAAAGCAGCCGGTATAATTATGTTCAAAGAAGTAAAGATAATCATATTCAAACAATTAGAGAAAATTAAGATTACAATGACTCATTAAAGAGACAGTATCAATAAAGAAGTAAAAATTATAAAAAAAATAAAAGGCACCAAATGGAAATTCTGAAGTTGACAGAAATAACAAATATGAAAAATTTATAGAGAAGATCAACATTAGAGATGAGCTGGCAGAAATAAGAATTGCACTTCAACATAGATCAATAAAGACTATCCAATCTGAAAAGCAGAAAAGAAAAACAATGAAGAAAAATGAATAGGGTCAAAGAAGAAGAACAAGAAAGGGGCAGAAAAAAATTTTGAAGGCATATTGGTTAAAAACTTCCTGAATATAATATAAAACATTAATCCACATATCCAGGGAGGTCAATAAACTTTAAGATATATTCTGTCATCCATACACCCATCACAGTAAAACCAATCAAGGTCAAAGACTCAGAATGTTTTGAAATCAGTGAGATAAAATCAACTGATCATGTTTAGGGTAACAATAATATGAATAACAGCTATTCTTATCAGAAGCATTGAAGGATACATATGTGCAATAACTTAATGAGCTGAAATAAAAAGCAATAAAATCTCTCATCCTAGGGTTTTATATCCAACAAAATCATCTTACAAAAATGAAAGTAAAATGAAGGCATTTCCAGAAAAATAAAGACTGAGATAATTTATCAGAAGCAACCTTGCATCATAAGAAATACTAAAGGAAGTATTTTTTTCAGTCTTCAAAGGAGTGACATTTGAGTCAGAGAAAGAACAATGATAAGTGCAATTATGTAGGTTTTATAATTGCATTTTTATTTGTCCTCTTACCTTACTTAAAAACAATTGCATAGGAAGCTCTTCAGTTTGATTCCATCCCATTTATTGATTCTTGATTTTACTTCTTGCGCTTTAGGAGTCTGGTTAAGGAAGTCAGTTCCTAAGCTGACATGATGTAGTTTTGGGCCTACTTTTTCTTCTATTAGATGTAGAGTCTCTGGTCTAATGCCTAAGTCCTCGATCCACTTTGAGTTGATTTTTGTGCAGGGTGAGAGATAGGAGTTTAATTTCATTTTGTTACTCATGGATTTCCAGTTTTCCCAGCACCACTTGTTGAAGAGGCTATCTTTTCTCCAATGTATGTTTATGGCGCCTTTGTCTAGTATGAGATAACTGTATTTATGTGGGTTTGTGTCTGTGTCTTCTATTCTGTACCATTGGTCTTAATGTCTGCTTTGGTGCCAATACCATGCCCTTTCTGTTACTATAGCTCTGTATATAATTTAAGGCCTAGAATTGTGATGCTTCCTGCTTCGCTTTTCTGGATCTCATATTTTTCTGAATGAATTTCATGACTGACTTTTCTATTTCTATACAGAATGTCATTGGGATTTTAAAAGGAATTACATTAAATCTGCATAGTTTTTTTTTGTAGTATGGTCATTTTGACAATGTTAATTCTGTCTATCCAAGATCATGGGAAATCTTTCCATCTTCAAAGGTCTTCTTCAGTTTCTTTCTTTAGTGTTCTGTAGTTTTCATTGTAGAGGTCTTTCAGCTCTTTTGTTAGATTGATTCCCAAATATTTTATTTTTTTGAGGCTATTGTGAACAGGATAATTTTCCTAATTTCTCTTTCAGTAGATTCATCAATGATGTATAGGAATGCAATGATTCATGGGTATTAATGTTATATTTTAGTGCTTTGCTGAATTCATGTGAAGAGAGAGCCTGCACTCAGATAAAGCATTCATCTCCAGGATACATAAAGAACTCAGAAAACTTAAAACAACAACCACAAGAAACCCCAAGTAACCCAATCAATAAATGGGCTAAGAAACTGAACAGACACTTCACAAAAGATATATGATCTGTCAACAAATACATATATTTTATATATATTTATATATTATATATTATATATATATTGCTTTAATGTGTCCATAAGAAAGATTTAATTGGCTATTATTTGCTCAACTAATAAATGTAACATTTTAATTAAACATTTAGAAATTTGAACGAAATTTCATATAACAAGTATTCGTTTTTGAATTTTCTTTAAACACTTAGGATAATTCAATTTCATATTATGGTAGTATATCCAATTTCATATTATGGTAGTATATATACATTTTTTTCTTATTTCATTTTAGAACGGGCTTTGAAGCACAGCAGGTTGATAAAAATTAGGGAGATCTAGAAGTCGTTATTATTAAAAATCGTTTAAAGTTACACTCCTGAATTGAACGAGCCTTTTGAATATTTCTGAATGTATATATAACCCTTTAGATGTTGGTTACATGAAGTCCCTGGGAACCCCATCAAACTTCTTACAGTCCTCCCACTCTGCCTAGAAGACCTAAAGCTGCGCAGGGAACGCCCCCCAACCCGCCCGGGTCTTTATTGTCCGGGCAGGTCTGGGAAGCAAAGATGAGAGGAGGTTTTGAGCCACTCTTCCCTCTAGTATTCCAAGGAAAGGACAGTCAGCTGCAAATGCGCAGACCCCCAGTGGGCGCTGCTGAGCCCGGAGCCTGGAACCCCTGCGGATCCCGTTCTCTAGCTCTGGGGACCATAGTCCCGCACGGCCCCCAAGACTTAGCCGGGGCTTGACAGCAGGAAGGATGGCTACGCCTCCCAAGGAGCAGGTTTCCAGAGTACCAACCCCTTTGACCAGCAGCAGGGGGTCCCGAAGCTCCCAGGGTGCGCGCACTATTCCCTTGCTCAGGCTTCGCACGCGCCCTTTCTTCGCTCACGGGTTCCAACGCGGCGTCACAGGCGACACAGCCCACAGTGCGCGCTTTGCTTTGGGCTCCTTCGGCAGCTAACGGAAACTTCTCTGAGCCATTAACTTCATTTGAAGGACCCGATCTTGCAGAAGTGCCCCTCATGGGCAGTTACCTAAGCCGGGCTACTAGCCCTGGCCTGCCGTCCCCCCCTCGGAGCGAATGGGACCTTCCTTCGAGACCCGCTCGCCTCTGGCCCTCGCTGTTCCCCCGCCGTGTTCCCGTATCTTTCCGGGTTCACTCAGTGGCTCCGTCCCTGAACCTGACTCGCAGGCTATCCTATGAGGATCCTGTGGCCTCACCTCGTCGTCAGTACCGTCGGCAGCTTGTGGTCCACCATAGGCAGCGACACCCAATCCAGCAGGCTCGGTGTTTATTTTTGAGGGTTTTTCCCTTTGCATCTTCTGAAGAGAAGAAACCATTGCTGTCTGTTTCCAGCTCCAGAATGTCCTGCGCCTCAGGGATAATGAAGTTGGCATCTACTAAGGGTAAACTCAACCTTCGTTTGGCTCTGGAGCACTCAGTCTTGACTATGTGGTCCTCACTGGCTGGCCACTTCTCAATCTCGAATGCAAATAAGTCTTCCATGAGACCTTTAGAAGAGAGCAGTCAAGTAAAAGCCAAGGAAGAGAAAGGCCTGACTACTGAGGGAAGGGAAAGAGTTGGAAAGGAGGAGGACCATCACACAGTGCTGGAAAGGCAGGATGAAAGGGACTCTGAAGCCAGTGAGACAGTACGGTCAGCATTCAGGTGTCTACTGGCCAATGGAGCATTCTCCTCCTTTGTGCCCAGGCCTGGGCCTCTGAAGAGAGATTTTTGTTACAAGAGGTCAGCAAACAGCCTGATTAAGAAATCCCAAACCTCCATAATGTCATGCAACAAACGCAATGCTATCACCAGTTCCTACAGTTCTACCCAGGGGTTCCAATTGCAGCAGAAGAGAAAAGGTGCAAGCACAGCTGGATTCCCCCGTTTAGCCTCATCCCATTTGCAAGTACCTGCAAATAAAGCCAGTGAGGAAGGCCATCAGGCTAGTTCTTCAGTCTCAGTGGTACCACAAAAGCAAATCAAGCATGAAAAGTCAGTAGAGATTCCTTTGGACAAGCAGCAAAATCTGAGGATTCGCTCACCCTCATTTGATCTTTCTAGGCCCAAGAAACGCAAAATCCCTCTCCTGCTGCCCTATAGGAGAAATGACCCACTGATCATGCCCCCACCCCTGGAGCTAGGTTATCCAGTTACAGCTGAAATTTTTGACTTAGAGAAGAGAGCTGCGATCCAGTGGATCAACAAGGTCTTGAAGGGTAAGTTAAGGCCATCTAGATTGCAGTGCTGTTCAGTCTTTCTATTCTCCCACCCTTCCTGCTGCAGGAACTTTCTCCACTCATTCTCCCTTCAGTCCCCAGCACTCATTCACAGTGAAAAAGCTTCTGGAAGGCACAGAACTGCAGGCCTACTGGCTGTCTCATAATCTGGAGTAGTGCTTCTGTGGGATGTTTGCTTTGGTTTTCCTTAAATCTTGCCTTGCTTGGTCTGGTTGTGAAGAAATCAGTTCCATTTCCCTGGCACACCAAGGGTCTGTTGCTGTGTGGCCCTTGATGTTTACTTGGAGGGACCATGTGAAGGCAATTATAGTCCTTGCTCTTGAAGAAACCCAGGGTACTCACTTATCCCAGGAGAGCTCCTCTGGACTCACCATGGTGTCAACTGTCCCTAGAGAGACAATATTCTCATACATCTTTCTGCTAGAAGTGTCCTGAAAAGTTGGGTAATTGGAGGCTGGATGTCAGGCTGGATGACCCCAGTAGTCAAGATCCTTGCAACAACAGAGGGAAACCAGTTTTCCTCTAAGTGGGAACTGGCAGGATGTCAGGTGCTACTGTAGTTGCCTCTTCCTCCCTCTCACATTTGCTTGATTGGGCCCTTGTTCATCTTTCTTAGACAAATGAAAACACACAGAGTCATATGTTGAGCAATGACAAAGACATGTTCTGAGAATGCATTGCCTGGTGATTTCATTGTCATCACCGAGTGTACTTATACAAACATAGATGCACTAGGTCAATTGCTCCATGTGAACACCAGATAAATATTATGCTACCAGCATAAAAGCATATTGTTTTACAAGAAACTTTTTCATACATAGAACTACACTCTAAAATAATGATTAATAATAGTGTAATAAATACATAGACCAAGAATAGTTGCTTATTATCATTATCAAGAATATGTACTGTATATAATTGTATGTGTGCTAAGTTGTTACTAGGTGAAAGGAATTTTTCAGCCCCATTATAATCTTATGGGACCATTGTCATATGTGCAGCCTGCTGTTGACCAAAATGTTATTATGTGGGGAATGATTCTATGACTTTTTATTTACAAAATGTTTGTCTGTCTTTGATTTTTGACTCAACAGTGAAGAAGAAATTGACTTACACGGGTGGTGATACATTGAACCAGACTGAATTGCCTCAGGTTTTCTGTGGCCCAGTTAATGGGAAAGTAGCACCACTTTATGGCTCTCAGTGCTGGACTACTGATTTTTGTGTTTTGAGTGGATGAGATGCAACTTATTTACTGACTGACTTCTTTCTTCTGCTTCTCACCACCCACCTGACCTCGGTATGGTCTGGATAATGCCTACTGTACATTAGGAAATAATGGATCAACTTTAAAGTCTTTTAAAATATTTAAATTTTTGATGTAATTTTAGACTCACAGAAGAGTTGTAAAGATAGTATGGAGAATTTCTATATAGTCTTTACTAAGTTTTTCCTACTGTGTCATCTTATGGAACAATGATTGAAACCAAGAAATTAACATCAATATAATGCTATTCACTAAACTTCAGACTTTAATCAGATTTCTCCAGTTTTTCCAGTAAAGTTTTCTTTCTGTTTCAGCATCAATTCAAAAATCTTACATTGCTTTTAGTTGTTATGTCTCCTTAGTATTTTCCAGTTTGTGGCAATTTCTCCATCTTAATATCTTTTTTTTTTTTTTGGACTGGGGATTGAACCCAGGGGCACTCCACCACTGAGCCACATCCCCAGCCCTATTTGGTATTTTATTTAGAGACAGGGTTTCACTGAGTTGTTTAGGGCCTCACTAAGTTGCTGAGGCTGGCTTTGAACTCTCAATCCTCCTGCTCAGCCTCCCAAGTGCTGGAATTATAGGCATGTGCCACCTTTCCTGGCTCCATCTTAATATCTTATGGATTTGTCTGTAGTCTCAGGAGGCTATGGCAGGAGGTTCACTTTGGCCCAGAAGTTTGAGTCCATTTGCATTTATTGCCCTCTTTATTCCTCTTTACAAATCACATTATTATTGTCTTTTACAGATGATGAAGCTAAGACCCAGAGCAATTAAACGACTTGAGATCAGCAGCATGACTCATCTGCATAGGAGCTGACCTGTGAACGAACCTGAGTACCCGACCTGTACATGTAGTGCAATAGCACTTTCAGTGTAGGGTCATTTTGATACTTAAATAAACCCAATCATCTAAAGTATTATCTGTAGTGTCTGATTAATGTTTAAGTGTGTGTTCAGTATTATCTCTTCTTATATATCTATATCCTCCTCCTTGGGACCCAGCTGTAGCTTACTTAGCCCTCTAGAGGATCTTCCAGCCTCCCTTGCCCAGCAAGAGAACATCCATGTGTCACTGGGGATGCTGTCTCAGGATGCCCCTCAATCGTTAATTCTTCTGAACAACACACTGATACCTATTTGCATTTAGAGCTGGGGGAAGCTGCCTCCCTGCTTCCAGAACTGCTTTTTGTGACATGCTACTATAGCATACATATTTGTGTCCAGAGCATCATAAAACCCCTTTTCAGTGTCAACATGAGCTTCCATATCTGATCCTTCTACATAGTTACTCAAGTACATATTTAGGGCTAGATAGAAGACAGGTGCCACTCCCCCCCCCCCCCCCACTCTTCTCATCTCTGTGCTCCTGCATTTTACTGGTTTTCTTATTCTATTGCTTTATTTCTAGTCACCCCCTTCTCACCTATACTTCTCACCTCTTCCTATCTTCATTATATCTAATCTAGTTTCCTGCTCTAGGACAATGTGCCACAGGGTACCAAAGGGTAAGAGAGCCTCAAAAGCTACAGAAGAAAGAGTATAAGGAACCTGAGACCTGCATCTGAGATAAATCCTGAAAGAGGAAAAGGATGTAGTTAGGGTCTGAGCCAAGATGTGCCACCAACCCTGGGAACAGAGAGTCCTGTAAGGACAGTGATAGAAAAGGGCTGGACTGGTCTAGATGGGACAGGAATAGAGACGATGAAGGCAGAACTTGGCGTTAGGTAGAGAGAAAAATCATCCTACTGTAAATCACCCCCAGAGGCCTTTTCATGGGTATGAAGAAGAAAGGGGGTCACACAGCAGTATGTCTTGGGCTAGAGTCACTCACTGCTTACGACTGAAGTTTGGCATTCTCTTCCTTCAGCTGGTCCTGGGCCATGAGTGCCAGATATCATCAGCTTGGAGAAAATCTGGAAGGTTATTATGGCCAGGACTACTACTACTTCCTTCAGCAGTGCTCAGAAAGATACACAGGAGGCTGGGCCTCAGCTCAAGGTCTCCAAATGTTGCAGTCCGCTCAGGGGATACAAACTGTGCTAGTTTGGATCCTGAATGTCCTCCAAAGGTCCATGTATTAAAGGTTTGGTCCCCAGGTGGCACTATTGGGAATGGCATGGATATTAGGAGGTGGGGCCGAGGTCCTCATGTCATTGGGGAACATGCCTTCCAAGGGATGACAGACCAGATGACTAACACTTCACGCCCTTCCAGGATCCTGCACACTGTTTGCAAGCTACGCCAGGAAATTGTGCACAGTTGTCGGCCAGTGGCTGAGAGGCAGTAGGGGGGATATACCCTGGCTTTACCCCCAAAGTCCCACAGGGTGCAGGGTGGGGGGGCGGTTGTGTGAAGGGAGCTCCTGGCTGTGACCCAGAAACTTCCATCCTCAGAAACCCAGGCCTGGGCTGTGTGTTCACTGGGAGGAACCAGGTGACTACAGTGGGGTAAAGCGAGCATGGCCTCCGAAGGGAAGAAGTTGGGACCATTGGGTTTTGGGGGCCAGATGAGTTGTCTTAAGCGTGGAGGAAGGCAGAGCGGCAGAGTGGTGAGTCTCTCTCTCCTGGGTGTGGCAGAGTTCTTAGGCAGTGGAGTTGGGAAGTCTGTAGCTGCGTGGCAGGGAGGCCACAGGGAGCTGTCCTCAGCTAGTACCAAGAAAGACTTCAGAATCAAAGAATGCAGATTAGATTAAATGTATATTCAAAATTACAGATGAAGAAAGTCTGCTATTGGCCGCATGCCATGCTCACTGCTATTCCCCTCAGTGCTTGACACGGTTCCACTGGGAATAATGAAGATTCTTGCACGGTCTAGTCTTCTGAGAAATGTGGACGTGGCATGCTCCTTCCTGTTTTTGTGTTATTTCTTACAGTTAAAGGTGTAATATTTGGGTGTCTACATTTACAAATTTCTAAGGAAAATTAAATGTCATATGAATTAGAACATAAAAACAAGACTGTTTCGCCCTTAAGTAGTTTCATATGTAATAAGACTTTAAGTAATAAGGAATCTTATAAAAAAAAATCTAGCAATAGCTACTGTTTACCCTAGGGAAACAGTTCCTGCTCCTAATTGCCCTGAAGCAGCTCAGTTAATCCATGGTCCAGAGAAAGTTCAGAAAGAAACTCCCTATTGTTTCCTGCTGTTCTCATGGTACATGGGCTTTTGTGATATCACATGTGCCTATGTGTGGTTAAACTGACACCTATTTATTATTAACTTAGTTATTAACCACATAGTGTAAGCTTATATGTTGTTCATAGAAATGGCTTCTGCACATGATGTTTCCAGTTATATAGAAAGCAGAACTAGTCAAAAATTATATAGAAGAATACTTAAAAATATTATGAAGAGCTGATAATATTTAATCTACTAATATGTCTTGCATAAGTATTGCCTTATAACTTAGGTCAGTTTCCTTTTGTGTAACCTCAAGACATTGTACTCAAGCTAGAAGGTAACATATAAAATGGTGTATGGAAAAAATAAAGTTAGTACTTAGCATCAGATCTCTGAGTCTGTGTTGCTTTGTTCTCCACCTCACCGACACCATCCCTCTCACCAGAGGACCCTGCGACCCCTGCTAGGGCTGGATCTCAGCAGCCTCACATGTGAAATACGGGAAATCAAGGAATCATTGTTAAAGATAGTGCCCAGGAAACGCATACACATGCACACACTACTTCTGTACATTACTAGAATTACCGTGATTAAAACTTAACTCCCCAAATACAAATAGCCCAATCAATAAATGGGCTAAGGAACTGAGCAGATACTTCACAGAAGAAGATATACAAATGTATGAAAACAATGTTCAAGTACTCTAGAAATTAGAGGAATGCAAATCAAAACTAAGACTTCATCTCACTCCAGTCAGAATGGCAATTATCAAGAATATAAGCAACAATAAGTGTTGGCAAAGATGGGGAGAAAGATACACTATATGTTGCTGGTGGGACTGCAAATTGGTGCAACCATTGTGGAAAGCAGTATGGAGATTTCTTAGAAAACTTGGAATGGAACCACCATTTGACCCAGCTATCCCACCTCTCAGTTTATACCCGAAGGACTTAAAATCAGCATACTACTGTGATACAGCCACATCAATGTTTATAGCTGCTTAATTGATAATAACTAAACTATGGAACTAACCTAGGTGCCCTTCAACAGTTGAATGGCTAAAGAAACTGTGTGTATATATATATATATACACACACACTACACACACATACACACAATGGAATATTACTCAGCCTTAAAGAAGAATAAAATTATGGCATTTGCAGATAAATAGATGGAGTGGAGAATATCATGGTAAATAATAAGCCAATCCCAAAAAACCACAGGCCAAATGTTTTCTCTGATAAGTAGATGTTGATCCATAATGGGGGGAGGCAAGGTAAGATTGGAGGGACTTTGTATTGGGCAGAGGGGAGTGAGGGGAGGGGAAGGGAACATGGGGGTGGAAAAGATGTTGGAATTATATTTATATATGTGTATGTATACACACACACACACACACACACACAGACACATGTACGATTGCATGAATAGTGTGACTCTACATCATGTACAACCAGAGAAATGAAAAGTTGTGCTCCATTTGTGTACAATGAATTGAAATGCATTCTGGTGTCATGTAAAACTAAATAGAACAAATTAAAAAATTATTTTAAAAAGGTATATTAGCACTTTGGCACGGCTTTAGTGACTCCTGACTCCTGACTCCTTAGTCAGTCTCAGATATGTACATTATTTAAAGGAGAAGTTGAAATGAGATTTATTTATTTTTTTTGGTAATATAGTTTTACTTTTTATCACAGTGAAGTTAGTTTTGAATGTCTGGTTGTAAAATTAGTGTATACTTCTTTGAAAAATGTGAACATTGAATATATATATATATTAGGAAGAAATCCAAGCTCTTAGAAGTGACCTCATAAACATTTTGATGACCTCTGCACATACGAACACACACCCATGTTGGCACACATGCACATGTAACATATTTTGACATGCACGGAGTTTGAGTATTCAGGTTGGATCCTTCCGTAGTTCCTTTGTTCATTTGTTCCTTCTTCCCTCCCCTTTCTTCCCTCTTTCTTTCCTTCTCTATTAATGATATCCCCACATTTTGGTGGAACACTTATTTGCTCTCTTTTCCTCCTCTACTTCTTCCTTTTCCACTCAGTGTTTGTATATATCTAAACATTGTATGTAATGTTAGATGTATAATTATTGTTCATGTATTAGAAAAGGTGTTTTATATTTTTTCTATATCTTTTTCTTACTCAACACCATGGAATCTTTCCTGTCTGCTGCCGGAATAGTAATATATTCTTTTATTTATTTTTAAATATTACTTCTAATTGGCAAGTCATAGTTGTATTACATTTATGGAATACCATGTGATATTTTCATATATATATATATGAAGTGGAGTGATTAAATCAAGTCGTTTAACATATCCATCACCTCACTTTTTTGTGGTGATACTCTTGAAATTTATGTTATTTTGAAATTTATAATACTTTTTTTTTGCAGTGCTGGAGATTGAACCCAGGGCCCTGTGTTTGCGAGGCAAGCACTCTAAACTGAGCTATATCCCCAGCCCTCTAATACATTTTTATTGATTACTGCTCTGTCCTCTTAAATTCCATATTATTCCACTGTGTAAATAAGCAAATTATTTGACCATTTCCTTAATGATGAGGATTCTCAAGTTTGTTGGCCATTCTTTTGTCTATCAGTGATAAAATATTGAAGAAATGGTTTTGAACATCTATCATTTATAACTGCTATGGATTAAATTCCTGGGGGTGAGATGCCAGAGTCCATGTTTATCTATATTTTAAATGTTAATTGTTATGTCCACTTTGCTTTTCTCTAAAGATATAACACTTTGTATTTGTGCCTTCATTGCAGGAGGAACACCTTCCTCCGTATCATCACTGGGCAATGGGGCTTCACTTTTTCATTTTATATCAGTTCGATAGGTCTAATTAGGGTGATGTCTCTTCATTTTATCATAATTTCACCTTGTATTTCCCAACTGCTAGGAAAGTCCTTTTCAAGTATGTTTGTTGTTTGGTTTAGTTCTTCTGTGAACTTGTGAACTAAATGAGTATTAATACTCATATGTGATGTCCATTATTTTAAAATTCACTTTAAATCTGGGAGATCCATATGTTGGTCTTACCTATTTACCTAACATATATATATATATCTCCATTTTTCACAGACTACCTTGCTTTTTTATATTGTTTATCATATCTTTTGCATTTTATGTTTTCCATGAGTTTAAAGTTTAAATGATTTTATAGTTAATAAATGGCTTTTGGGTTTCATGTCTTGGTTTAGAATTCTCAATTCCTAGGTGTCAACTTAAATAACTAACAGAGTTTTTTCAAAGTTTAACAAGTTCACTTGGGAAGAAACACTGCAATGGGAATGTGTGTGCATAATAAATGATGTGCACATTCAAGGGGGTGGGGGAAAGGGGAAGTTTCTAAAGGCAAAGTGAGGAGGATTACAAAATTCGTTTGGAAATGATAATCCTCGACTGCAAGAGTAGTATCAGCCCAGGGTTGCACAGGCCGTTGTTTGACAGACATCCTTGCAGAAGTATTTTCTGTAGAAGGTTGCTATGGTGTTTGTGCAAGATTTTGATTTTGGCAGAGTCTTTTGTGATAGTTCTTGTTACCAGGCATATATACATGAGATCCCTTACTTCATAACCTCCCAATTTTAATTAATTAATTGGGTCCTTACATAATCGACTCCATTTTGATTCTGAGAACTTTCAGATAGGTTATTCATGTAACCTTGGCAGTAGACAGAATAATGGCTCCTTAATTATATCAGGCTCTATTTCCCAGAGTTTGCTGTGTTACATGGTGAGAGGGAACTGAGATTGCTTATCAGCTGACCTTGAGATTGGAGAATGATTCTAGATCATCTAGGTGGGCTCAATGCAATCACAAGGGTCCTGTTTAGTGAATGAGAGAAGCAGGAGAGTCAACATCAAAGTCAGAGATGGAGCTATGACAATAGAAGCAGATGGATGGGATGCAATTTCAGGCTTTGAAGATGCAAAGAGTCATGAAGATCTATCTCTCCAAATTAGTGGTGGATAAAGGAGAGTCTATTGGGATAAGGAGTTGGATTTAAGTAGCTTTTTCATTAGGGTTTTTTTTTTTTTTTTTTTTTTTTTAAACTGGGGATTGAACCCAGGGATGATTTACCACTGAGCTACATCCCCAACCCTCTTTATGTTTTTTATTGAGATAGAGTATCACCCAATTACTTAGGGCTTTGCTAAGTTGCTGAGACTGGCCTCAAAGTTGCCATCCTCCTGTCTCAGTCTCTTGAGTCACTGGGATTACAGGTTTGTGACACTGTGCCTGGCATCCTTTTTATTTTTTGATAGTTGTCTTACTAGGGTCCCTGTTTTATTTTTCTTCCAGATTTTTTCATGGGCATAGATAGGTGATGCCTTTTCTGAAAATATATCAAAGTGTGATTATATTAGTACATGTCCTGTTGGTATAACAAAATACTTGAGGCTGGGAAACAAAGAAAAGACGTCTATTTAACTCAGAGTTTTAGAGGCTGAAAGTCCAGTCAGCATGGCACCAACTCTGGTGAGGATCCCTTGGCTGTGTCACATCATGAAGGATGGTATCATGGTGGCAGCACCTTTTAATATCACCACATTGAGGACCAAGAACCCTTGGGGGATACACTCAAATCCTTTCCAAGCTGTAACAGTAATGTACACAGAGATGCATGGCCTAGATTCCCCCCAACCTTTTTATTTTTATTTTTTGGTACCAGGGATTGAACCCAGGCATACTTAACCACTGAACCATATCTCTAGCCCTTTTTATTTTTTAAATTGAGACAGGGTCTTGTTAAGTTATTTAGGGCCTTGCTAAATTGCTGGGGCTGGCTTTGAACTCTGGATGCTCCTGCCTTGGCCTACTGAGCTGCTGGGATTATAGGTGTGTGCCATCACATCCGACCCAAGATCCCTCGTCAAGAGAGAAATTGTCATCCAGCAATAGGGAATTTGCTCAGCAGAAAGCTTTTGACTCTCAGTTTCAGGCTCTGCCTCAGCTCTAGAAAAAAGTCTCTTGATGTTAGGCCCTTCCCTGGGCAGCCCCTGGAGGTGTCTGAGAGATATGGAATTAAAGGTCTTGAGCCAGCCAGCTTTGGTGGTGAAGCTTGTTCTGGAGTCCTGTCAATTTGGCTGAGGATTTGTTGAGCCGGCTTCATAGCTTGACTTCTTCCTCTGCCCAATCTTGTTTCTGCTTGCTTATTTCATAGACGTTCTGCATGATTTTACTTTTTTTCTAGTTATTTAAAAATACACCTTAAATTATTGTAGACTATAGTTACTCTTCTATGTTATTGTGAACAATAGAATTAATAAAATTAATTCTTCCTATTTTGGTACCTGTTATCTAATCTCTGTATTTCCCCTTCTCCCTCTTCTAGTGACTATCATTTTACTCTCTTCATCTCTGAAATAACTTTTAGCTTCCACAAATGAATGAGAACATGCAGTGTTAGCTTTTTGTACTTGGCTTATTTCCGTAAACATGATGTCTTCCTCTTCTATCCACATTGTTGCAGATGACAGGATTTTACTCTTTTTATGGCTGAATAATATTCCACTGTGTACACAGATCACATTTTCTTTATCCATTCATCTGTTAATGAGCACCTTAATTACATATCTTGGCTATTGTGAATAGTGCTGCAATAAATATGGAAATGCAGGTATATCTTTGATATAATGACTTCATTTGCTTTGCATATATACCCAGAAGTGGGATTGCTGGGTAATATAGTAGTTCTATTTTTAGTTTTTTTTCCTAGGAAACTCCATACCCTTTCATAATGGCTGTACTAATTTATATTCCCACTCACAGGGTATGAGATTTCCCCTTTCTCCACAGTCTTGCCCGAGTTGTTATTTTTTTGTCTTTTTGATAATAACTAATCTTTTTTTCAGAAATACCTACTCAGATCATTTGCCCACTAAAACAATTGGACCATTGCTATCTTTTTTGCTCTTGAGTTCCTTATCTATTTTTGTTGGATGACTACTCTCCACATATTTTTCCAGTTCCACAGATTGTCTCTTCTTCACTGTGTCCATTGTTTCCTTTCCTTCTTAGTTTCATTTAATCCCACCTGTCCATTTTCTCGTGTGCTGCCTGTGCTTTGGGGGGTCTTAATCAAACACTGCCTACACCAATATCTTGTAGTGTTTCTCCTGTGTTTGTGGTACTGTACTCACAGTATCACTTACTAGTCCTTTATTTGGAGAGTGAACTATTTTTCTATTCCCGTCTCTCAGGCTATGAAAATGCTGGTTTCTGTGCAACACTAGGTGCTTTTTGTTTTTCTAGCATTTCCCAGAGCAATACTCCATGGCTCCGATTTTCCTGTAAGCTCTTCACACCCCATCCCCTGACTGATCTTCTCTATCCCTGTCACCAGCTATTCCGTCATTGGAGCTACCTGCATTGACCACAAGGAAGCGCTGTCCCCCTGTCAATATCTTGAGGTCTCACACTCTCCAGGACACTCCACTGCTCGTGACTCCAGTCTGTAAAGTTCCACACAGGTTTTTACAGAGATTCAATGAAGAGCATCCCTCGAGCGGGAATTTAGGTTTCTAAGTCGTTTTTCTTGCCTCCACCTGGTTTTCAAGTTGGGTCATTAGAGCGCGGGAGGGGACCCACAGGCGGCAGAAGTGGCTACTTGGCGCCTCTCACCTGAGGAGGTTGGTGGTTCGGCCTCTCCCGAGCATCTAAAAGGAGTCTCGGGGAAAGAACTCAGCCTCACCTGCCTGATCTAGGGGAGACCCAGGAATTCGGGACAGGATAGCGCTCCAGCAGCTTCTGTGAGGTCTCAACTCGGGGTGGGAAGGGGTCGTCCCCGCAGGAGATCGCGGTCATTCCTTCCCTGCCTCCCCCAGGCTGCTCCACCCGGCTGCGCTGCCCGTGGTACCGGGCCCAGGGCTCTGATGGCCCCAGCTGTCTTGCGGGAGGAGCATCGCAGACAGGCGCCTGGACCCGCGTGGGTGCGAACCCAGAAAGGTCTCCTCTGGAGTCCCTCCTGTGACAGGAGCCCCAGGTTGCAAGAAGCTTTAGCCGGGTGGGGCCGCCCCCAGAGCTCGGAGGCTGCAGAGGGTCTGCGGAGGAGATGGGTCGGGTGGTCCTGAGACCCTGGGGTTTCACCAGGTGGACCCCACGTTGGTAGCTAGCAGGCTGGTTGCAGCTGGTCTGACCCGGCTTGGTCTTGTTTCCACCCGCGTCTTCATTCTTCCCACTGTGCCCAGGCTTTCTTCCTCCACACCTTTCCTCGCCAACCTTTCTGTGGTCTTGGTCCAGGAGTCCCAAGTTCACTCCAGCCTCTCTCCTTCCCAGCCCAGTGGAATTCCAATCCTGAGCAGAACTGTCAAGAGGAAGGGGAACTCAACCGGGACCTGGTGATGTCCTGACCCACCATCTCCTGCTCTTCACATTTTACCTAGAGAAAACTGAGGTTCTGGGGCTAATTAACTTCCAGGGTTGGTAAAGATTCTCCTGTTGATCAAACACTGAATCCGGTTCTCACCTCAACTTTCGCCTATAGCACTAACAACATTAATAGTTTTCAAAGGCTGAGGCCCCACGATCTTAGCCCCCTTTAAAATGCCGGTCTGAGAAAATGCTAGGCTGCTAGAAGTGATCATTGTGGCCAATACTTGAGGCTAGGGCCTCTGTCTCGCAGTCTCTGTGGGCGCATAGAGCCTTGCTTCCTAAACTGCCAGCTAGCTGGCCTAATGGCATTTACACTAACCTTTGTAATTTCTCACTTCTTTGAGCCCCGCTCAACTCCCTCGGTCTTCTTCAGTCTCCATTCAAAGCTGAAGTCTCTTCCGTCAGTGGATCTGAGCCCGGTTTAGTTCACTCTGTACTCTATTAATTTAACTAGAGTTGGACTTTGTTTTTCTATGATGGGTTCATATAGCAAAAGTAAAGTCAGGATTCAAGCCTACTTCTGTCTGTCCAACTCCCCTTTCCCTTTTTTCAGACCATCATTCCAGCTCCTCCTTTAGATAAGCCTTAGTGGCCAATTGGTATTACTGTACTATTTGAATAAGGTAGCAACAGTTTATTTGGGGAAAAAATTCTTTTTATTGTTGGATTGTGTTCTTTATGTCTTTCTTTCTTTCTTTCTTTCATTCTTTTTTTTTTCTTTTGGTTTGGCGGATTGAACTCAGGAGTGCTGTTTCACTGAGCCACATCCCCAGTCCTTTTTATTCTGAGTCAGGGTCTTGCTCCATTCCTGAGGCTGGCCTAGAATTTGTGATTCTCCTGAGTCCCCTGAGTAGCTGGGATTACAGGCATTTGTACCATTCCAGGGTCCTGCTATGTTTAGCCAAGGTTGTTTGCTCATCCTCTGATCCTCTGTTGAAACACAAACACACACAGTTTACTAATGCTTATTATTTTTTGAGCAGTTTTAGGTTTGCAGAAAAATTGAGCAGAAGGGATAGGATTTCCACATATCATTCCTCCTCTCAGAGTTTCTCTTATTATTAACATTTACATAAATGTGGGGCGTATTATAATTAGTGAGTCAGTAGTGAAGCGTTATTTACATTAGGGTTCACCTTTTGAGTTGTATCTTTTTGAGTTCTGAAAAAAGCATAATGACATGTATCCAGCAGTACAGAATCCTACAGAATATTTCACTGCCCTCGAACATTGCTTGTTTCCAGTATTCATTCATTTCTGTAGTTTCCCCATACTCCAACTCTGGATGCCACTGAACTTTTTATTAGAATGTCATAAAATTATACCGTATGTAGACTTTTAAGATTTAGCTTCTTTCACTTTAATAAGGTGCAATAAAGTTTCCTGTATGTCTTTTAAAATTTTATTTGTTCTTTTTGGTTGTACATGACAGTAGAATGTATTTTGAAATACATACATGGAGTGTTACTTCCCATTCTTGGGGTTGTACATGATGTGGAATTTTACTGGTCATATATTCATATGTGAACATAGGAAAGTTATGTCCAATTCATTCTACCGTCTTTTCCATTCCTATCTCCCTTCCCTTCCTTTCATTCCCCTTTGTCCAATCCAATGAACTACTATTTTTCTCTCCCCTCCTCCTTTATGGTGTGTTAGCATCTGCATATCAGAGAGAACATTTGACTTTTGGTTTTTTGGGATTGACTTATTTTATTTAGCATGACAGGCTCCAGATCTATCCATTTACTGATAAATGCCATAATTTCATTCTTCTTTGTGGCTAATATTCCATTTTGTATATGTACTACATTTTCTTTATCCATTCATTTGTTGAAGGACACCTAGGTTGGTTCCATAGCTTAGCTATTGTGAATTGAGCTGCTATCAACATTGATGTGGCTGCATCACTGCAGTTGGCTGATTTTAAGTCCTTTGGGTATAAACTGAGGAGTGGGATAGCTGGGTCAAATGGTGGTTCCATTCCAAGATTTATAAGGAAACTCCATACTGCTTTCCATAGTGGTTGTTCCAATTAGCAGTTATATCACCAGTGTATGAGCGTACCTTTTTCCCCACATTCTTGCCAACATTGTTACTTTTATTCTTGATAATTGCCATTTTGACTGGAGTGAGATGAAATCTCCTGTAGTTTTTTAAAAAAATTTTTTTTAGTTGTAGATGGACACGATACCTTTATTTTATTTATTTATTTTTATGTGGTGCTGAGGATCAAACCCAGTGCCTCCCACGTGCTAAGTAAGTACTCTACCACTGAGGTACACTCCCAACCCCCCTCAATGTAGTTTTAATTTGCATTTCTCTAATTGCTGGAGATACTGAACTTTTTAAAATATATTTGTTGATTGACCATATTTCTTCTCCTTGACATGCCCATTTATTTCCTTTGCTCTTTTATTGATTGGGTTCTTTGGGGTTTTTTTGGTATTAAATTTTTTGAGTTCTTTACATATCCTGGAGATTAATGTTCTGTCTGGGGTGCAGGTGGCAAAGATTTTCTCCCATTCTGTAGGCTCTCTCTTCATGTTCTTATGTGTTTCCTTTGCTGTGAAGAAGCTTTTTAGTTTGATACCATCCCATTTATTGATTCTTGATTTTACTTCTTCAACTTTAGGAGTCTTATTGAGGACTTCATTTCCTAAGCTGACATGATGGAGAGTTGGACTGACTTTTTGTTGTAGTAGGTGCAGGGTCTAATGCCTAGTGGTCCTTGATCCACTTTGAGTTGATTTTTGTGCAGGGTGAGATATAGGGGTCTAATTTCATTTTGCTATATATGGATTTCCAGTTTTCCCAGCACCATTTGTTGAAGAGTATGTTTGTATGTATGTTTATGGCATCTTTGTCTAGTATAAGATAACTGTATTTATGTGGGTTTGTGTCTGTGTATTCTATTCTGTATCATTGGTCTGAATGCCTGCTTTGGTGCCAATACCATGCCTTTTTTTTTTTTTTCTTTTTTGCGGTCCTGGGGATTTGAACCCAGGGCCTTATGCTTGCAAGGCAAGCACTCTACCGACTGAGCTATGACCCCAGCCCCCATGCCCTTTCTGTTACTATAGTTCTGTAGTATAGTTTAAGGCCTAGTATTGTGATGCCTCCTGCTTCACTTTTATCTCTGAGTATTCCTTTGGCTTTTCTGGGTCTCATATTTTTCCAAATGAATTTCATGACTGCCTTTTCTATTTCTATGCAGAATGTCATTGGGATTTTAAAAGGAATTGCATTAAATCTATATAGAGTTTTTGGTATTGTGGTCATTTTGACAACGTTAATTCTCCCTATCCAAGATCATGGAAGATCTTTCCATCTTCTAAGATCTTCTTCAATTTCTTTCTTTGGCATTTTGTAGTTTTCATTGTAGAGGTCTTTCAGTTCTTTTGTTAGATTGATTCCCAAATATTTTATTTTTTTGAGGTTATTGTGAATGGGATAGTTTTCCTAATTTCTCTTTCAGTAGATTCATCAATGATGTATAGGAATGCAATTGATTTATGGGTGTTAATTTTTTATCCTACTACTTTGCTGAATACATTTATGAGTTCTACAAATTTTCTAGTGGAGTTTTTTGGGTCTTCTAAATACAGAATCATGTTGTTGGTAAATAAAACTAGTTGGAGTTCTTTTTTCCTATTTGTATCCGTTTAATTTCTTTCTTATATCTAATTGCTCTGGCTAGAGTTTTAAGGACAATATTGAATAGAGTATTGAAAAAGGGCACCGTTGTCTTGTTCCAGTTTTTAGAGGGAACACTTTCAATTTTTCTCCATTTAGAATGATGTTGACCTTGGGTTTAGCATATATAACTTTTACAATGTTGAGGTATGTTTCTACTATCCATAGTTTTTCTAGTGTTTTGAGCATGAATGAATGCTGAATTTTGTCAAATGCTTTTTCTGCATCTATTGAGAAAATCATGTGATTCTTGTTTTTAAGTCTATTGATGTGAGGAATTATGTTTATTGATTTCCGTCCATTGAACCAAACTGGCATCCCTAGGATGAACCTCACTTGATTATGGTGTACTAATTTTTAAATGTGTTTTTGTATGTGATTTGCCAGTATTTTATTAAGAATTTTTGTGTCTATGTTCATTAGGGATATTGGTCTGAAGTTTTCTTTACTTGATGTGTCTTTGTCTGATTTTGGTATCAGGGTGACATTAGCATCATAGATTGAGTTTGGAAGGGTTCCCTCCTTTTCTATTTCATGGAATAATTTGAGGAATATTCTTTTAATTCTTGTATTTTAAAAAATATTATTGTATTTTTTATATCTTTATTTTATTTGTTTATATTTATGTGGTGCTGAGACTCAAACCCAGTGCCTCATACATGCTAGACAAGTGTTCTACTACTGAGTTGCAGCCCCAGCCCCTATTTTTTGTATTTTGACAATGGAATATTACCCAGTCATAAAGAAGAATGAAATTATGGCTTGTGCTGGTAAGTTCTTTGAAACTCTGGTACAACTTGACTGAGAATTTGTCTGATCCTAGGCTTTTCTTTGTTGGTAGGTTTTTGATGACATCCTCGATTTCATTGCTTAAAATTGATCTGTTTAAATTTTCTATGTCCTTCTAATTTGATTTTGGTTGTCACATGTCTCTAGAAATTTGTTGATGTCTTGAAGGTTTTCTATTTTATTAGACTATCAATTTTCAAAATAGCTTCTGAGTATCATCTGTATTTCAGTAGTTTCTGTCATGATATTTCCTTTTTCATCACAAATCTTAGTAATTTCTCTTCATTAGATTGGTTAAGGATTTGTCAATTTTATTCATTTTTTCCAAGAACCAACTTTTGGTTTTGTTGATTGTTTGAATTTTTTTTGGTTTTAATTTCAACTCTGATTTTAATTATTTCCTGTCTTCTAATGCTTTGGGGTTTGATTTTTTCATCTTTTTCTAGGGCTTTGAGATGTAATGTTAGGTTATTTATTTGGTGACTTTCTATTATTTTAATGAATAACATTAAACTTTCCTCTTAGAACCACCTTCATAGTGTCTCAGAGATCTTGATATGTTGTATCACTGTTCTCATTTACGTCCCAGTATTTTTAAAATCTCATTCCTGATTTCTTCTGTTACCCATCTTTCATTCAGTAGTATATTATTTAGTCTCCAGGTATAAGAGTAGTTTCTATTTCTATTTTATCATTGATTTGTAATTTTATTCCATTATGATCTGATAGAACACAAATTATTTTCTCTATTTTTTATATTTGCTAACAATTGCTTTATGGCATGAAATATGGTCTATTTTAGAGAAGGATCCTTGTACTGCTGAGAAGAAGTTATACTAAATCATTGATGGATGAAATATTCTATATATGTCATCTAAATTATTATTATTTTTAGATGTTGATAGAACTTTATTTTATTCATTTATTTTTATGTGGTGCTGAGAATCAAACCCAGTGCCTCACACATGCTAGGCAAGTACTCTACCACTGAGCCTCGACCCAATCCCCAAGTCTAATATTAATGATACTTTTTGTTCTATAGCTTCTTTATTTAGTTTTTGTTTGGAAGACCTATCCAGTGGTGAATGAGGAGTGTTAAAGCCACCCAGTATTATTGTGTAGTGGTCTATGTGATTCTTGATTGCCAAGGGTTTGTTTGATGTATGTAGTTGCTCCATTGTTTGTGGTATATTTAAGATTGCTGTCTTATCAATATATAATTTCCTTAAGCAGTATTAAATATCCTTCTTTGTCCATTCTAATTAACTTTGGCTTGAAGTCCACTTTATCTGATATGAGGATAGAAACCCCTACTTGTTTACAAGATCCATGTGAATGTTATATTTTTTCCCATCCCTTTACCTTGATTCTGTGGACATCTTTGCCTATGAGGTGAATCTCTTGGAGACAGCATATTGTTGGATCTTTTTTTTTTTTAAATATAATTTGCTAGTCTATGTCTTTTGATTGATAAGTTCAGACCTTTTATATTCAATGTTATTATTGAGAAATGATTTTTATTCCCTTCCATTTTGATTTATTTCTGGTTTTTACTTTGAATTAGTTTCTGCTTTGATTGACTATTCTAGTGTTGTTCCTCCCTTTGCTGGTTTTCACTTTCATTTTTCATTTCTTCTTCATGAGATATCTTAGTGAGTATATTTTGTAGTGCAGGCTTACTAGTTGTGAATTCTTTTATTTTTTGCTTACGATGGAAGATTTTTACTTCATTATTATTTTTGAAGCTCAGTTTTGCTGAGTATAGTGTTCTTGCTGGCATCCATTTTCTTTCAGAGCTTGGCATATATTATTCCAAGATCTCCTAGATCTGAGGGTCTGGGTTGAGAAATCAAGTGTGCCTTGCATCTGTTGTAATTTTGTATATTAGGGATCCTGTAAGCTTCATGTTTTTGATTTTCCATTTTACTTTTTAAGCTTGGGAAGTTTTCTAGTATTATTCCATTGAAAATATTGTGCATTTCTTTCATTTGTATCTTTGAGTCTTCATCTATCCCAATAATGGTCTTTTCAGGTTATCTCGCAGTTCTTGGAAGTTTTGTTCATGGTTTCTTAACACATTTTCCCATGGTCAATTTTAGTTTCAAGATCATATAATTTCATTGTCTGAAACTCTGTCTTCCAAGTAGTGTAGTCTCTTGTTGATTGAATTTTTAATTTGGTTTATTGATTCCTTCATTTTGAGAATTTCTGCTTGATTTTTTTTTTCAGAATCTCTCTTTACTGAAGTGATCTTTCACTTTTTGTATTTTCTCTGATTTCATTTCTTTCATCATCTTTTACCTCATTGATCAGTTTATGTACATTTTAAACTCCTCCTTTGACACTTTCTCCACTCTTTCGTCAGTGTATTCTGTTATTGGAGTATCTTGGTTTTGAGGTGATTTGTTACGTTAATTTTTCATGTTGTTTGTGTGTCTACCCATCAAACACTATGGATCTGAGGCAGTAGGGATTCTATCCTGTAGACTTATAGTGTCCCTGAAGGTTTGTACTATCTCAACATTTAGGGGGAGACAAATAATAACAACAAATGCAATAACATACAATATTAAACCAAATAGTTCCTGTTATGACATCTACAATGGTAATTGTCATAATAAACAAAAATGATATGATCAGTTATTGCCTACAATAAAAACAACAAGTTTGCAAAAGGGTTTACAATTTCAAATGGTGGACAGAGAGAGAACAGAAGTGACATGGAATGTGATGATTTTGAGAAAGCAGGAGAGAAGATAGAAGTAAAAAATTAAAGGAAGAGTGAAAGAGAACAATAGAGATTGGTTGTTAATGGAAGAAAAGAAAGAGAATCAAGGGAAACAGGTAAGAGAAAAGAATATATATGAAGAAAAAAGTAAAAAAAATAAAAATAAAAGAATATAATATAAAACAAAAATGTTTATACTAATCAAACACCCTAGTCCTCAAAAAACTGATCCATGAAAAATAACTGGCTTTAAAAATACCAATATGTATAAACGTCCATGAACCATTTAGGTCACAATTAAACCTAGAAAAGAAAAACAGAAAAGAAATAGAGCTCAACTAAAATTTAAAGAATTGTTTCCATTGGTGTTGAGAAGATTCTCAGCTTCCTTTGTCAGCAGTGTTAGGTGGGGATGTCAGGAGTGTGTTGCTTGCTCCTTCCTCAGGATGGGTTGCTACAGTGAGAGAAGTAATCCCACAGGCGGAACTTCTGGAGGTGTGATTTAGGCTTAGGTAGGCCTCAGGCTCTTTGCTGATGCCAATTGGTCTGGAGATTTTAAATCAGCACACCTCCAAGGCCCAGCAATTGGCAGTCCACGATGAAAGACTTACCCTAGGGATTTCCCCTGGGTTCCATTCATGTGGTGGTTCCATTCCACATTTCTTGAACTTGGGTTCTTTCTGCAAAGTCTCTCCCACTCCTGCCCTTTTGAATTCCTGGCCAGTCCTGTCCAGCCAGTCCTGTAAGCAGCCAGATTGGAGGGAGAGGGAGAAAGCTGGGTGTGTTTCCACAACCAGTTGTCCCCTGTAAACCTCTCTCCACATTTGATTTTCTCCTGGTCACTGAGGCACATCATATGACATGCAGTGTGTGTTTGCCAGACCTGTATTTCGGGCCACACTTGGTTTGCCAGGAATTGGCTCCCTCAGCTGCTGGCCCTCACCCAATGCAGCTGCAAAATGTTTCCTTCCTCTGTCCTCCACATGCTGCTGGGAGAGACGACATACTGCTGGGAGAGATGGGACATTTTTTCCCACACAAGGGTATTGTGCAGTGTGCCTTTCAGTTTAGTTGGGCAGTGTCTTCCATCTCTGGACTCTCCATACCCAGAAACACCTCAGGAGTCCCCAAAATGCGGGTTCCTTCTTTAATTCCCTTGTCCCGCAGCTTTGCTCACGGAGGGACCACTTTGACTAGTGCCTCTGGCCAGAGCAGTGACTGTGGCACTGGGGATTTCTTCTTTATTATAGCCAACCTCCTGAGTCTTTGGTCTGCTTTGAATGTCCAGTGTTAAATTCCAGTACAGTCCCCCCATTTTTATTGTCCACTCACCCTGCTGAGAAGCTATCTTCTTTCTTGGTTTCACACCACAGAGCAGGCAGGAAAGTGACCTTCACTGTTGTGCCATCTTGAAAACTCCTCCTATATGTCTTTATATGGCTTGATAGTCTATTTATTTTTGGTAAATAATATTTCATTATCTGCATGTACTACTACTTATTTATCTGCTCACCTACTAAAGGACATTTTTTCTTCCAAGTTTTGGCAGCTATGAAAAAAACTGCTATAAACTTGTGCATGTAGGTTTTTGTGTAAATATGTTTTCAATTCATTTGGGTAAATACCAAGTAGTATGGTGAGTATTGTGAGAAACTCTCAGTTGTTTTCCAAAGTGGCTGATCATTTAGAATTACCACCAGCAATAGATTTTAGACATTCCAATAAAAGTGTAATTGCATCTCATTATGGCTTTAATCTGTAATACTCTAATGGCACAACATGTTGAACATCTTTTCATATGCCTATATGCCATCTATTTATCTTCGGTTAGGTATCTGTTCAGATCATTTATTTATTTATTAATTGGATTGTTTGTTACCTCATCTTTAAATTTTAAGAGTTCTTAGTGTATTTTGGGTGCAAGTCATTTATTAGATATATGTTTTATAATTTTTCAACAGTTCATGGTTTGTCTTTTTATTTCCTTAACAGTGTCCTTCATAAAGTGGAAGTTTTACTTTTAAGAAACCCAATATCAATTTTTTTTCAAGAGACTCTACTTGGGCATTGTATGAAAAAGTTATTGCTAAAATCCAAATTTCTCCTCTGTTATCTCTAGGAGTTTTGTGTTTTACATTTAGGTCTGTGCTCCATCTTGAGTTAATTTTTTGAAGGGTATAGTATTGGTGTTTAGATTTCCTTTTTCCATGTGATGTCCCATTGTTCTGGCAGCATTGGTTAAAAAGTCTACCTATTTTCTTTTGCATTGCCTTTGTTCCTTTGTAAAAAGTTACTTGACTACATTTGTGTTGGTTTATTTCTGGTCTCCCTTGGTTTATTTGTTTATTCTTTGACTAAAACCACATTGTCTTAATTACTGTAGCTTTATAGAAAGTCAGGTAGTATCAGCTTTGTTCTTCTCCTTCAATATTGAGTTGACTCTTCTGGGTCTTTGACTCTCCATATAAATCTTAGAATTAGGTTGTCAACTTCCACAAAATAACCTGCTCTGATTTAGATTTGGATTGTGTTGAATCTTTAGATCAAATTGAGAATAACTGATATATCGACGATACTGAAGCTTCCAGTTCATGAACATGGAATATCCATTTTTTAGGTTTTTTTGGTATCAGAGTTTCATAGTTTTCTGCATAAAATCGTCTACATATTTTTTATATTTATATTTAAGTGTTTCAATTAGGTATAAATGGTAAAGTGTTTAAATTTGAAATTCCACTTGTTCATTGCTATTATTCAAGAAAGCAATTAATTTTTGAATGTTGACCTTGTATTTCGCAACTTTGTATTAATTGCTTATTAGTTACAGGTTTCTTTTTTTTTTTTGGTCAATGATTTTGGGTTTTTTATATTGATGATAATATTATCTGAAAATAAAGACTTTTATTTCCTCTTTGCCAATTTGCATATCTTTTATTTCCTTTTCTTGTCTTATTGCATTAGCTAGGACTTTCAGTCTCATGAAGAAAAACAGTGGTATGATGGGACATTTTTTCCTTATTCCTGATCTTGATGCCCTGACCACTCTTTAATAAATCTCTCTTCTCTTCTCTTCTCTCTCTCTCTCTCTCTCTCTCTCTCTCCTTAAGTTGTAACTTTTAAGATAGAGTTATTACTGCTAAGAAGTAGTACACTCAAAACATTAATTAAAATATAGTATCTTTCCCATATATCTCTTCTTAAAGAGTTTGCTGTATTGAAAATTCCTAGGTATAAATTTACTAGACATGAATTTGTTAGAAAACATTATCTGTAAAGATTTTTAAAAAGAATATTAGTGTGCCAGGCTCAGTGGTACACATCTGTAATCCCAGTTTTTCAGGGAACTGAGGCAAGAGATCATGTGTGAGGCCAGCCTAGGCATTTTAGCCAAAAATAAAATAAAAATAAAAAGGGCTGGGGATGCAGTTCAGTGATTGAGAATCCCTGGATTCAACCCCCAGTACTGGAGAAAAAGGAGTATTTGTTGCTAAGTGAATATCAGGTAATACTAATACAATATCAGGTAATACTATTAGCGTGAAGAATTCTGATCACCTTGCTAAATAAGATACTATCATCATTATAGTGCATTGCCATTTGTTAGCTTTCAGCTGCTGTGACAAAATACATGAGAATAACAGCTTAAGAAGAGGAAAGATTTATTGTGGCTCATGGTTTCAGAAGTTTCAGTCTATGATCAGGGGATCCATTGCATTTAGGCTGATGGTGAGACAGAAACATCATTGAAGAAAGGTATGACAGAGGAAAGCTGCTCATCTTGTGGGAGCCAGGAAGCACAGAAAGAGGAATTGTTTGGGGACAAGATATAGTCCCCAAGGGCACCCTTCCTCCAACTAGGTCCCACCTCCTACAGTTTTTACCACCTTCTCATAATACCATCAAATTATTAATCCATCAATGGATTAATCTGCTAATAAGGTTACAACCCTTAGGACCCAATTACTTCCCTAAAGATCCATGTCTGAACATTGCTGCATTGGGGACCAAGCCCCTCAACACATAAGCCTTTGGGGGACATTCCAGATCCAAACTATAACATCATTCCAAATTAATCAGAAGCTGACAGTAATCCAAAAATCAATGACGATGTAAAGGGAATAATCTTATTTGAATCTTTTTTTTTGTGTGTGTGTGTGTGTGTGTGTGCGCGTGTGTGGGGATTGAACTTGGGGCACTCAACCACTGAGTCACATCCCCAGCCCTTTTTTTTGTATTTTATTTAGAGACAGGGTCTTGCTGAGTTGCTTGGGGCCTTGCTAAGTTGTTGAGGCTTGTTTTGAACTTGCAATCCTTCTGCCTCAGTCTCCCGAGATGCTGGGATTACAATCATGTCCACTGTGCCTGGAGGGAAAACATTCTAATTTGTCATCTCTATAATTCTGTCATTTTGGAAGTACTATATAAATAGAATCATATAGTACATAATCTTTTCATTTGACTTCTTTCACTGAACATACTGTCCTTGAGGTCTATTTAGATAGTTGTATGTGTGAAAGACAAAATGTAATGGGCAATTAGAGACATAATTTTATTCAAGCTATTGAAATAGGGATATGATTCATTATTAAGGAATATTTCAAAGAAAAGGATGATGGTTAGGGGCTGAGTTTTACAGAAACAGGTAAATAAATGTGTCATTTGTGAGTTTTGTGGGACTTACTGAGGAGGGATAAAAACAGGTCTAATTTGAGAGTATGAAAGACTTTGGTGATCCTTTAAGGTTCAGGGGTTTTGAAACTCAGAAAAAGTTCAGAACTCTTAAACTTCATTTTATTTAAATAGTGATGTTATCCACCATGAGGCCTTTGCCAGATGCCAGTTCTGCCACAATGCTGTTGAGTCTACAGAACTGTGAGTCAAATAAGACTCTTTTAAATTTATAAAGTATCCAGTATCAGGCATTTTCTAATAGCAACACAAAATGGACTAAGACATCTGCCAATAGTTTTGTTTTTTTCCAGAATGTTGTATAAATGGATTCATGTAGTGTGCGGTCTTTTGAGTCTGTCTTCTTTCACTTGACTTGATATTTTTGAAATACATCTATTTTGTTGAATGTTTCAGTAATTCTGTCCTTCTAGTTGTAGAATAGTATTTTACTATAAAAATGTATCATAATTTGTTACCCCTTCCACAACTTAGTCACCAGTTTTTATTCAAGACTGCATTCAACAATGCAAACATTTGCATTGTTTTCACTTTTTGGCACTTATGAATAAGCATTCACAAAAAGATTTTTGTATACATGTGTTTTCATTTTTCTTGGGTAAATACCTAGGGGTGGAATTACTGGGCCATACAGCAAATATATATATATAACTTTGTCAATGTGCAAATAAATGAAGACCACCCACATGAGAATAATCAAAGGCTACGTAGTCAGACGTTGGTATAGCAAAAAATTAGCCACTGACAGTTGCATTGAGCAGGAACCCAAAGGCAGTCACAAGAATGGAAAAACTGTATAAGGGGAAAAATGGGAAGGTTTCAGGTGTGCCCCAATCTGAACCTCTTGTCACAAGGAAGTTGGAGGCAAGTGAACTAAAACATTCTACATGATTATCTGGGGAGGATATTTTGGTTTCTCTTGTTCTCCCCTATTTTTGGAAGGGGTGAGGGTGAGGGCAATAACTAGGGAAGCTAAGGGGTGAGGGTGGGGGCAATAACTAGGGAAGCTATTTGTTTTGGATGAAATCTGTTTTGGATTGCTTGCTTCAGAGATTGTGGCTTGCAGGTTTCTGGACTGGTTGTTGCAGATTGAGGGTCAGAGTTTTATTTTTATATATCATTTGGCTGTTTGTATACTATCTTTCAAAAGGAACCACCAGTTTATATTCCTACCAGCAATGTAAGAAAGTTCCAGTTGCTTTGTGTTATCACATTTAAAAAAAATTAGTGTAGGGGTCATAAAGAGGTAAAATTTCTGAGAAGGCTCTCAGTGAAGGTATAAATGTATGAATTCTCAATGACAGGTTTGAATCTGACAAAAAAGTATCAGGGTAGGAGAAAGAATTACAGGAAACACTTTTCAATGGCCAAGCAATGGTTTTCTTTAAGGTGAGTCTAATTATTCAAATAAATTAGTTTTTATTATTAGAAATAAGAAATATTTGGATAAGCCATATTTAAAATCCTGACTCTGGCTGGATGTGGTGTTATGTGTCTATAATCCTAGTCACTTGGGAGGCTGAGGTGGGAGGATTGCTAGTTCCAGGCCAGCCTGGGCAACAGAGTCAGACCCCATCAAAAAATAAAAATTAAATTCAAAATAAAATCCACGCTATGTAAAAACAAATAATTGTCATAAAAATTATACACTATTTGTCTTTGAGGAACTTTGGAATAAGCAAAAATGATTACTGGGTGTTTCCAATGGATAAACTTCACTGTGCAGGTGGTAGATTTTTTTCTTTTTTTTTAGTAAATATAGTTTTAGTGGAACACAGCTATTCCCATTTGTTCACATGCTGTCTCTGTCTTCTCTAAAACTGTAGAGCTGAGTAGTTGCAAGGCAGATAGTACCCACAAAACCTAAAATATTCACTATATGATCCTTTAAGAAAATGTTAACCTTGGTCTTTCCAGGTGACCTGGTTCTAGCCTTTCATTACCTTTGAACTACTTTATAACTTTGTAAATTGTAGCTGACGGTAATGCAAAATAATTCTTGTGTGTAAATGTGTAAATAAATTCTGTCCTGGTGAAGGGACGACTCTCTCCTGCAGTTTTGTGTTCCTTCACAACTTAAACATTTCTGGATCGATTACTCTGCTCTTTGGAGTCTCCTTTGAACTTTAACATCTTGCTTTTCCTCATTAATCCTGAATCAAATACAATTTTTAACATAAGTTCATATTATATTTTATTCTTTAATATCATTTACTTGGAATTTATTTTATTTTGCGGTCCTGGGGATTGAACCCAGAGCCTCACACAAGCTAGGCAAGTGCTCTGCCTCTCAGCTTTACTCTCAGCCCCTTGTAAAATTTTATTTTGAGATGGAGTCTAAGTTTCCCAGGCTGGCTCGAATTTGCTATCCTCTTGCCTCAGCCTCCCATGTAGCTGGGATTACAGGCTTATATTACCGTGCCCTACTTGGAATTTATTTATGTTTACTTTACAAACAATTCTAACAAGCTTGGTTTCTTGTGATTTAAGTTCCAGCACAGATTGTGTGCAGAAATGAGAAATTTAACTACACTAAGTGTTAAAAGAAGGTATTTTGAGAACAGTAAAAATACCAAGAATGTTTGTAAATAAGATAAATGATAAAATATGCAAAACTATACTAAACTACTATAATATAAATATGCAAAACTATATATAGAGATCAGCAAAATTATACTAACTTGACTTCAGGGAGGAGAAAGGTTCCTCAGTTAGGACTCCCTGTAACAAGGTCCATTTCATGCCTTAAATATAACCCTTGTTGCTCTGCCACTGCAGCTCATTTTTTAAATGACACCCCCGCCCCGCCCCACCTCCACCTTTCTTCTTCTCCTCTCCTTCTTCCCTCCCTAACCATGAGGGAAAACAAGATTAATCTTCTCCTCCTAGGCTGATGTTTCTATCTTTTGGCTCAGACCACAGGAGTGAAGGACTCAAGGACAACAACAATGAAAGAATCCAGACTTTGGCCCTGGTACCTGTGAATCTAAGAAACTGGCTATCTTCTCTCTCTCTCTCTCTCTCTCTCTCTCTCTCTCTCTCTCTCTCTCATACAAATGAATTAGGACTCCTGACAGGGCAGAGCTGGAAGTAGCCTCTGGCAGCCCCTCTTTAAACACTCACTGTTCCCTTGGCAGTTAGGATCACAGCCTCTGAGATGGTCGTCCACCGTGTTACTCCTTGGTTAGCAAAGCAATAAACGCCCCCCCCCCCCCCCCCTCTTTTTTTTTCTCAAAACCTTGTCCTCTTTTGGATGGGCATCAGGGACAAGGACAGAGCTTTCAGTATCACTCCTACCGGTCGGGGCCTGTTCAACCTTGCATATGTTTTGAATAGAGACCAGCTTTGGCAAATGAGCAGCTACTGTTCATGCGACTTGGTCTTGCCTTTTGATGAGGTCTTGAAGCTGCAGGCAGTGACGCACTTCCAGGGGCTAGGAAGGATTCTGGGGACCGTAGTCCTGGTGCCCCTATGTGCATGTCCAAGGCTGCAGGCTGCACCCACCTACCTTCCTTCAACAGTGCTCAGAGCTTTGTGAGTAGGAGAGTCCAGAGAAGCTGGGTTAAGGGGTGGCTGTCAGGGCTTAGGATAGCCATCCCAATTGTTCTCTTTTTTGTTTCTGTGTGTGTGTGTGTGTGTGTGTGTGTGTGTGTTCGCGCGAGCTCGTGGGAACGAATTACCCGTGTGAGGTCCAAGAATGAATTACGAGAAGGAGCAAGACTTGAATTTTGGAATTGCAGGGGGCTCCTTGGCTTTGCCTTCTGAGCTGGGCAAGGCAGGAACCTCAGGACTGGTCTGAGCCTTGTCTTTCTTTTTTTTAGAGGTGGCACTGGACTGTTTTGAATCACTGTGGTGCAAGTGGTGGCGCGCCCTCGGTCCTCTCTTCCTGTAGTGTGTGGAGCTTAACTGAAAGGAAGTCCCTATGTTAGAAGGAAGCCCTCAGTTTTTTTTAAAGGGGTCGTTGCGGTTTCTGTTTCCGGACAAATGCCCCTGGTGGTGGTGAGGGGTGTTGTTTGACCTCAGAATCTTCAGAGATTTTATGAGATGGAGAAGCGTGAGGCCTGGGTAGTGTACGGGCTCCGATCCGACCTTAGGCAGCGGAGGCTCCCTGGGTTTGGGACGAACATCTTTTAATGGTGGGGAAGGGATGCCGCTTGGGCCTTGCGTCCTTGAATTTTGGAGGCGGGGTCAGCGTTTGGCTTGGAGGGAACAGCTGCACCTCCCCAGATTGGGAGGTAGGATTGGCAAGGGGGTGGGGCGGGGGTGGGTCTATAAATTCCTGGGGTTTTAATTAGGAAGGTCATTGTCTTGAGAACCTGCTGGCCTATTGTTTGTTTCAGGTGGGGTATCTTGGCTTGGTTCAGACATCTTTGAGTTTGGTTGGGAACCTTGGTAATTATTCGGGCTTGTGTCGTTTTCCTTTAGGTGATGGGTGAAAGCACCCAGAAAAACCACTCCGGAAGCGGGAACTTCCGCAAGAGATTTTATGAAATGGACAGGCAGAGTGTCTGCCCGCAGGGTGAGAGAAAATGGGAG
>JAJEJO010003385.1:51707-139387 GCA_020662805.1 Glaucomys volans | reverse complement strand
CACATCCATCAAAATTATCAATAATTCCTTAATATCATCTAATACCTAGTCTGTGTTTCCTTTCCCTCCAAAAAATGTCCCTTTTCAGTTCAGACTATATGCTTTTAACCGAGAAAACATGCAGAGTGCAGCCTGATGGATTCTCCTTTTCCTTTGTTTCTCTCCTGCTGTTTTCCTGGGTTTGTTGATCTTGTTCAGTGACTGCAATATCTGGCCTTGATTCAGACTGGAACTTTTTTTTTACCCCCCGCAGTGCTGGGGATTGAACCAAGGCCTTGTGCTTATGAGACAAACTCTCTACCAACTGAACTATATCCCCAGCCCAAGACTGGAGCTTTTGAGAGCCTGTGGCTTCCTGGTTCTTGCCAGTTTTCCCGACTGATTGACTGAGTGCAGTTACTTCCTTTGTCATACCTCTGTATTTCTCCACTTCTCTAACAGTACCTCACTTTCCATTTCTTTCCACATTCTCCTTTATTCTCTCCTGCCTGCTGCATTATGCTTCTGAGGAACAAATAATAATCATGGCACTTACTTGTTCCTTATTGCCTCCCTGATTGTGTTCAGATTCTATAATGGAAAGATAAACTGTCTGGGCTTAATCTCAGCTTCACTATAGACTGACTATATGATCTTAAGTGTGTTTCTTTATACAATTCTAGATTTACTTTCTAGTGGACAACTCAGCAGTTCCCTTTGGATGCAGAGTTTGGTGACTCAAACCAAACTTCCCTTTTTACCCCGAATTTGCTCAATACCTTGCATCCCCTTTCCAGCAAATGACCTCTGCATCCTTCCAGTTGCTCAGGACCAAACCTTGCCTTCCTCTTTGACTCCTCCCTTGCTCTCATATGCCACCTCCAATAATGCCATGTGGAATCTGGCCACCTACACTGTTTCCAACTTGGTCCAAGTCACCATCATCTCTCAACTGGATTATTGCTGTATCCTACCCTATTCCCCAAATTTCTATCTTTAGTGCATGCATAAATAGGTAAAATAAATTACAAAACAATATAATTTATGGGAATGAGCATTGTCTATATATATTGAAATACAAACTTGAAAATGAAAATGGATAGACAAAGGCCTTAATTTGAGTAAACTCATTGAAAGACACTAGAGATACTCAAGAAGAATGGAGTAGGACTAGGGCAGGGTTCCAAAGGAGAACTCAACTTTAATTTTTGTCTCCTGAATTTTCATGATGCTTTCTAGCATTAAGGTATTGTGTTATTGAAATAAAGAAATCTAATAATCTAAACAAACTTTTTAAAATGTCCTTTCACCCTTGTGTAGAAAAGAGTTAACAAAGTAGATCCAACTGCTATTTTTTGAAAGCCCTGCTTACGCAGATGGCCCTTGACTGATATGTGGGAATTTGGACTTGGTGAGGATTCCCACTATTCCCTGATAGTAGTGAACTCAGTCACTGTGCCTTGTTTGTACAAATAATGTGGTTTATGCTGAACACCTATTTTCCTTCTGGTAGTATGAAATTTTGGTACAGGCATGTACCTCTGTGCTTTCAGGAGCAGGCCGCAATAACCCTGGGCACTGAGTTTTAAATGAGCTTCTCTGGTTCATAGTGTATCACATGCATTATCATAGCTCATTGCTGGGGCATTAAGTGCATCTTGTGTGACTCCACAGGCAAGAGACTCTTGGAAGGTGAGGGCTGGCTTCCCCTGGGCTTCCCCCTATGCACCCTTTCCCTTTGTTGATGTTGCTTTGTATCATTTTGCTGGAATAAATCATCACTGTGAGTCCTATATGCTGAGTCCTAGCATATCATGGAAATTGATCTCTGATCTGGAACACTGACAGTTTTATTCTTTTTTTCTGACCACCTCTTCACTTCACAGTACTTGTGAGTTTAACCTGAGAGTCATCTTAGTAGTTCAGAATAAATAATTAATACTCCTTGGTAGTTTTTCTTCTACTTTAATGATCATAGCACATGGTAATTTTTATACTTATTTTAGGTTTCATTGGTTGTTGTTCTCACTGAAGTTTTCTCTGTCCTTGTTAGCCAATTAAAAATTTGTATCTTTATGAGGATATTTCAAATAGAAAAGTGTTGTAGCCGGGCGTGGTGGCGCACGCCTGTAATCCAAGCGACTTGGGAGGCTGAGTCAGGAGGATCGCGAGTTCAAAGCCAGCCTCCCCAACTTGCGAGGCCCTAAGCAACTCAGTGAGACCCTGTCTCTAAACAAAATACAAAATAGGGCTGGGGATGTGGCTCAGTGGCCAAGTGTCCCTGAGTTCAATCCCTGGTTCCAAAAAAAAAAAAAAAGTGTTGTAAAGTGGAACAGGAGCGGCCTGTGGGGATAAGGAGGATGAGTGTGACGGTGCTAACACCATATTGGGACACCAGGTTCTCATGGACGCAGGCTCGGTTTAATGCAGAACAAACAAGCATATATAGCAGGCGTTGACTTAATTACAAATTGCCAGTACCTGTTAACACCCCCATGCCAAGCTCCTGATCATGCTCCTGCTAGGCTCGTGATTAGTCCAATTAAGGGAAGAGGAAATGCCTGAGCTCTGTGTCCTCAGGTAATCTTACAGAAAAGTAGAAAGAAGAGTAGGAATAGTCCTTATTACTCTTCCCTTGATTCATTATTATTTTGCCTTGTTTTCCCTAAGTTTTGCTGTTGCAGAGAGTGTAGAATAATGAACCCTATGTTCACATTACCCAACTTAAAAAGTATCAATTTCTGACCAGAATAGTTTCATTTTGTTCAGATCTATTTTTTTCTGCCCTGGGATATTTAGGAGCAAATCTTGATTTTCATTTTGCAAAGTTTAGGAGTTCCTAAGATGGCTGTCAGGATCAGTAAATCATTAGAACAACTCAGAGTGCAAACTTATGTGCACAGCTGGTTTATTTCAGCACAAGGATACAGACAAAAAATTACCCAAGGGAAGAGACTCATAGTGCAGGGACCAAGAGACATTAGGTGTAGAGCCTCCAACTGTCTCCTTCGGGTGGAAGTTTAAGGGTGGTGCTTGTTTCTGCCAGCAGTGATCTGTGGCAACCTCTAGGCAGTATTGCCAACCAGGAAAACCTATTCCAATTCCAGCCTTGGTGCCCAGAGTTTCTTTTTCTGTGTGGTACTACTGGGGGTTGTACCCAGAGCCTCATGCATGCTAGATTAAACCCTGAGCTACAATCCCAGCCCTTTAAAATATTTTTATTTTGAGATTTGCTGAGTTGGTAATGCCAGCCTCAGCCCTTCAAGTAGCTGGGATTACAGGCATGTGCCACCATACCTAGCAGTGTCTACCAGTTTTTATTGGTGATTGTTCCTGTAGGTTTGGCTGACTGGCCAGGTGGCTGACCTTCACTGAAAATCACATAATTAGCAGAGAGTCTTTGATGTGTCCCAAGGCCTGCAGGTAAACAAAGAGACTTATCAGGCAGGCCATTGCAGGGGTTAAGGGGTTACCTCCCAGGAGTCAGGGGCAAAGGGTTAAACCATTCTTTGGGCAAGGTTAATCCTTTACTGCACATTTTCATCTGCACAGATAAGGACTCTTAGTAAAGGAAAACCTAGCCACACTACTAGTTTTAACCTCAGAATAATGATGATTCTTTAAAATCATCTAATATCCAATCACTGTTCACATTTCCTTAAATGCCCTGAAAACGTCTTTCCATATTTGATTTTTGATAAACAGGATCCATGCCAGGGAGCACACATTTTATTTGGTTGATAAGTCACTTAAAGTTCTTGATTTCATAACAGTTTTGCTTCAAGTATTGTGAAGTAAGTTGCAGACATAATATTAGTTAGCCCTAAATATTTCAGTGTACTTAAATAATGACAATTTTTGCTAAAATATCATGTTCATGCTTAACATACTCAACACTAAATTAATCATCTGACATCCTGCCCACACTGAGATGTTTCTGGTTGTTTCAAAATATCTTTTGTTGCTGTTTCTTTCTTTCTGTTTTTTTCAAACTAGGACTCATTCAGTGCCCACTCACAGAGTTTGGGGGTATCTCTTTAAGGCTTTTGATTTAGAACAATAGGTAGCCCTTTACCTTCTCAGAAATTTCTTCATGAAATTAAAGAGCTGAATGTCTGGGCCCATTATTATTATTTTTTAATTTGCTTATTGATTCATTGAGCACAAATGGAGTACAGCTATTGTTTCTCTCGTTGCACATAAAGTAGAGTCACACCATCTGTGCATTCATACATGTACACAGGGCAATGATGTCTGTCACACATTCTGTTATTATTCTTACCCCCCCACCCCGACTCCACCTCCTCCCTTCCCTCTATGCTATCTATCCTTCCTCCATTCTTGCCCCCCGCATTATGCATCATCATTCATTTTATCAGAGAGACCATTTGGCCTTTGGATTTTTGGGATTGGCTGATCTCACTTACCATAACATTCTCCATTTACCTACAAATGCCATAATTTTGTTCTTCTTTATGGCTGAATAATATTCCATTGTATATATATATATATATACCACAGTTTCTTTATCCATTCATCTATTGAAGGGCATCTAGGTTGATTCCACAATCTAGCTATTGTGAATTGAGCAGCTATGAACATTGATGTGGCTGCATCACTGTAGTAATCTGATTTTAAGTCCTTTGGGTATAGGCCAAGGAGTGGGATAGCTGAGTCAAATGGTGGATCCATTCCAAGTTTTCTAAGGAATCTCCACACTGCTTTCCAGAGTGGCTGCACCAACTTGCACTCCCACCAGCAATGTATGAGTGTACCCTTTTCCCCACATCCTCGCCAACACCTGTTGTTGCCTGTATTCTTAATAAAATACAATTAGAATGTCTTTTATTAAGCATATGGGCCCATTATTAACTGCTAGATCCCAAGTTCCAAGGGAACTTGAAGTTTTGGGTATATAAGGGACATGACACCTGGGACCTTTTTCTAAAGAGAGGAGTCCTTACATAAAAACTCCCTCTTACTGTACCTCTCCACTTCACACACCACATTGCCTGTGACAGGTCCTACCTCTTGGCACTTCTGGTAGAGATGTCCAGCCCACATGTTAATGCTGGCTGGAGGACATGGCTTCCAAACTGGGTGTTCCCCAGGTCCCTCTAGGCTTCAGCCTCAGACTCAGTAACATGCACTCCTTACTCTCTGTCAGCACTGTATCAAGCATGATTTGGGTCAGTTGAACTTTCTCTCTGGTCAATTCCATTGTATATACAGAGAAGTAAAGCAGATACTACAAGGTCTCAAAAATAAAGGAGTCTAAGGCTACCTCTGATTTGGGCCTCTTCTGAGACATCCTGAGGCCTTTTCCCTCAGAGCATTCAGAGTTAATGACAAATTCACACAATTCTTTGCAGATGAGGATCTTACTCCCTGGCCAGAACCTGGGTAGAACTCATGAATGTCCTAGTTTTTTTGGACCTTTTTCCTAGGGCCTTGGGAGAGGCTGTCTTTGTGACTTTCCTATTCTCAACCGTGGCCTAAAATGGGTCCTGCTTCCGTTAATGGGGAGAGGATTTCTACATAGTCATCTCTTGTTTTTCTCTTTTGTTCCCAGATCTGCCTTCAGGGACTTTTCCCTTCTCCAAGGAGAGCAACCACAAGATAAGAAGATAGCCACTGGGCCTCTGAATCTTAGAGGTGGGGTGAGTATTTCCTGAAATCTATTCCATCTCTTGCTTGAAGGCTGCCTTGTTCATACTGGGAAGTCTTTGAGGAGTGACTTGTTTTTTGGGTCATCTTAGGATGGTGGAGAACACTGAACGGCATTCCAAGTATGTATGCAGCAGATTCGTCCGTTGATGGACATTATAATGGTTGTTTCCACGTTTTGGCTATTGTGAATAATGTTATGAGTGTGGGTATACAAATATCTGTTTGAGTCCCAGCCTTCAGTTCTTTTGGGTATATACTGAGAAATGGAATTGCTGTGTCATATGGTGTCATTCTGTGTTTAAGTTTCAAGGAACTGTATACTATTTTACACAGTATTTTAAGGAGGTCTTCGCTTTCCCACTGGTCAGATTTGGCATGTTACTTGTCCCTCTTTGAGTTCTAGGAGTTATTTGACTGACAGCCAGCTCACAATTATTAGTTGACTGATTTCATGGAGATTCCTTCCACTGAATATAGTTCGGTGTTCTCCATCATCCTAAGATGACTGCTGCATTGATTTTTGGAGTTCTCTTTATTTGTGTAACCTTCTCCTTTTTAGTATTCTATCTGTAAGATCTGTTTTCCTGTGATATGTGGCCACTGTTATGTCTCCTTAATTCTTTTCCTTATTCTTGATTCTATTTTTAAGCCTGGTTTCCTTAAGATCATCACCATGTCTGTACCACTTAACAATTAGCTGATGACTGGTGAGCAGTTGTGCTGAAGTACCATGATCCAGTAAGGGTACCAGTCTCAGTGATGTGTTACAAGTTCATGCAGTTGTTAAATATGCCTTGGTGTTTACTTTCTGCTATGTTTTCTTGCTTCTTTTCTATATGTGCATGTTAGTTCATGTTCACCCAGGAATATGTGGATGGCATGGAAACTCTGGTTTCTCCTTCATGGATGTGTGGAAAGCTTTTCAAGGCCCATTAGAGCGCTCTCATTTCCTGACTCTCTCTTTGAGGTTTTTGTTTGGTCTGCAATTTATTACATTCCTCAACCAAGATTACAACATCCATGTACATGTTGGCCTTTCCTGTTTATTTTCCACCGACATCCGTTACTAAAGAAGCTGCTGTTACTGAAGAGACTGCTGTTATGGATTGTTTCATGCTTGGTATAAAATTAGCTCCCTCTACATTGTTGATTTTCACAGCTTTCCATGTTGTAATAGAATAACTCTGCTGCCCATGCTGGGGATTTAGCAGTCCTTGGCAAAATTTTCCATTGCTGTTGTTTAGTACCTTTTTCTGAATAACCACTTTTCTGTTTGCTATGTGCCTTTATATGATCTCCAGAGCTTGTGGTGATTGTGGTGATTATTTTTGATAAGGATAAATGACTATTGTGGCCTTTCAGGTTGAGGATTTTTGAACTCTTTACCGTGCCTGATGATCTTTTGGTTCCTCTGAGAGAGATTTGGGGCTAATCTGTGGACAATATTTTGAGAACTTTGAGAACTTTTTCAAAATCATTTTGGATATTCTAGATCCTTTGTATTTTTCTGCCACATAAAGAAAAATTTGAATATCCACAGAAAAGCCCATAGGGATTTTGATTGGGATTATACTGAATCTATAAATTCATTTGGAAAGAATATAATAATGAGTCTTCCAAATCCATAAGCATGGTATATCACTATATTTACTTAGGTCTTTAACAGAATTTTGTGGGTCCAACAGGACCTGTACATTAAAAAATCTACAAAAAGTCCTGTTGGAAGAAATTAAAGACTTAAGATATCCTTAGGTATATTTTTTTAAAAGTTTTAGAACTAGTAAGTGAGCTTAGCCAGTTTATAGGACACAAGGTCAATACCCAGAAGTCAATTCTACTCAAATATATTAGCAATGAACAATTAAATACTAAAATTAAAAATATTTATAATGTCATCAAAAGATAAAATATACAGAATATGTGTGTGTGTGGTGGGGGTGCTGGGAAACTGAAGCAAGAGCCTCAAGCAAGTAAGAAATCCACCACTGAGCTACATCTCTAGCACCAAGATGCATAAAAACATTTGATGATGTTTACTCAATGAATTCTGCCTAAAATTACAGGCAACATAGTGTTTGTATGTGAAATTTCCAGTGTAGTAATAACATTGTTTAAATTACAAGTAACATCCAGCAGATTTATATACTTGCTGTGCTATCAAAAAGTACAATAAGCAGGATATCCTAGTACTAGAATTTCTGGGTTATCTTAAATTTTAGGTAGGGTTTGTTGAACAGTTGTCCAGAGTGGTTCTATCAGTTTACATTCTCATCTGAGACTTCCTGTTCTGCCAATTCTTGCTAATGCTTGGTGTTGTCTGTGTTTTACATTTAGCTATTCTGGTAGGTGTGCAATGATTTCTCATTGTGGCTTTGTTAACATTTTCCTGATGACTCTTGAGGTTGAATAATTTTTCATGTGTCTATTGACCAATTGGAAATCCTTTGTGATGTGCCTATTGTCCTGTTAGATTTTTTCTTAGCACTTTGAGGATTTCTTGATATATTTTGTATTTGTGTCTTTTTCTTATTTAACATCAAATGTAAAGCAGAGCAGAATAATAATTGTGTGTGGGGAGGAAACTTTAGAATGGTTGGGTGATCACCCTCTCTGAACATTTACCATGAGTGATAGATAATAGTCTAAATTATCTCATTTAAAATTCTCACTACAGCCACATCAGGTAGGTATTGCTATTATTCCCATTTCACAGAAGAAAATCTGAAACACTGAAAGGTGTTAGGCACCTCTCTGGGCTTGTCTTACAAGCCCCAAGTGGTTGGAGGCAGAGGTGGTCTTGAAACCTGTGTGTTAGTCTATTTTAAGTTGCTATAAAAAATATCTGAGACAAGATAATTTATAATGAGTAGAGGTATGTTTAGTTCATGGTTCTGAAGACTGGAAAGTGCAAGAGCATGGTGCTGGCATCTTCTCAGTTTCTGATAAGGCCTCACTCTCATAGTCAAAAAAGCTCAAGGGAAAATGAACATGTGCAAGAGAGACAAAGCATGAGGGGTGACCTCGTTTTATAATAGCCCACTCTAAGGATAATTAGCCCATCCTTAAAGAAATCCACGGACCCTCTTAACCACCTAAGCACCTTTTAAAGGCCTCACTTTCCAATACCATCACAATGGAAATCAAATTCCATTCTGGAGGGGACAAACCATTTCAAACCTTAGCACTCTGGCTCTGTAGTTCAAGTCCATGTTCTTCATCATTCTCTGTTTTTGCCTGTGAGGTCTGAGGGAGAGGGCTGTGACTGGACACTGAGGAGGGATTGGAGGACTGATGGTGGTTAGCCTTTGTTATCACTGAGAGATATAAAACTTAGCATGCTGTTTAACCCACTTGGACAGGGCTCAGACTGAGTAACTATAACATGAAGGGTTAGATTTAGTAATCTTTGAAAGTCTTCAAACTTAGGAAGTCTCTGTTTTCTCTTGTTATGGCTTTATTGACATTTCCTCTTCTTCCTGAGCAGAGTAACAGTTCCCCATAGTTAGGGCCTTTGCCTGTAAATTGCATCTTAGCCAGCCTTAGATTGGACTGTGGTTGAGGCACAAATGTTCCTGTGGTAGAAGCAGCAAGTTAATTACCTTGCAATACTTGTCACCACAGTTACTGTAAAAAGTGGAGTCTAGGAATTGTAATCCCCAGGTTATGGGCAGGATTGGTTCCTAGCTGAGCAGAGATATGTTTTATGTTCCAAGCATCTGTGACTTTCAGGTACGAGACTGTGAATTTCACACTGAATTAGTGGCAGTTGTTGAGCCCTGCTCAGAGGACCCTGTGCAAGGAGATAATGCTGGAAACTACAGCACCCTGGCAGGAATGGCTCTTCTAGGATGTTAACTCTGTTTAGGGCATCCTAGGGTGTCCTAGACCACCTGCCTTGCTCAGATGACTTTAAGCTTAGGATATGGGGTGCAAAAACAATGGCATTTTCTTTTGCTACTTCATGGAGAATCTGAATTTTGTAGAGTTGAAGAAATGCAGATATTTTGTGTTGTAGCTAATAGTCTGAATTTTTTGTCTTATGATCCCAGGTTGGCTCTTTCTTTGTTCTCATGAGTGATGGCAATACTAGCTTTCTAAATCTCCAACCATCTTTCTTTACTTGTAAAAGACTGGGAGAAGAGTCTTAGAATCGCAGTGGTTATTGGGAACTGGAACCCTTTACATAAGCAGTCCCTAGACCATGTCTGCCTGGTCCATTGCTGTTTTCACTTATTCCCAGTAGTCATATCATAATATTTGTGAATGGAGAAACTTCAATTCAGATTTAGTTCACACCTTTCTTGAATGATTTTCCTTTACTGCATGCTATATCTCGGGGACTCCAGACCAAGGGACTTCTATGTAAGTCATCTTTTATAGGAAAGTTCACTGTGGGTATTTCTGTTTAGTTCACAGATTGTTAGCTTTTAGTAGGATGAAGAAATTGTGTTGAGATATTTGTATCAGAAGTGAAGCATGTGATTTTGTATTATTGAGATAAACTCCTTCACCTAATTGAGAAATATTCCTAGAGTAATACATTTTATTGTAGTAAAAATAAAAATTTGGAAACAACAACAAAAAGAAGATAAGTGAAGCAGGGCATGGACCCTTTATAGAACTGTAGCTGCCTCTGCTGCTTGCCCATAAGATTCCTAGTCTGGATGTTATGGGGAAATTTCACTGATGTAGATTTTCCAGTTTGGTTTTGATAATGACTAAACAAGGAATGAAAAATAGTTCCTGTAAAGGATGTGTAGATGGGAGACAGAGCTTTTGTTGGAAAACTTTCATGTGTATTTTGGAAAAGTCTATCCTCAGACAAGAAGAGTGTCTCAGGATACCTCATCTTGACCACTCTGACAAAAACTTCTTTCTCTTAAGCAAAAATCAAAGCCAGAAATCTGTCTCTATGCTGACTGTCCTCTGACCTTTTCTAGTCAACTCTTCCTCACTCAACACATTCTCTACAGCCATCCCCTTAGGATCATCTCCATCTCAGGTGCCAAAAATCACCTCCCACCCAGGGACTTCTGCAGAGAAGTTCAGAAGCCACAAAAGCAAAGCAGAAGGACCAAAGAGAGAAGTCTCCAAGTCCTCTTTGTGGAGGACAAGTGAAAGGGGGACCTTGGGAACGTTTTCCAATTTAGCCCTTGGTCATCATCTAAACTCTGGGGAAGGAAATAGGGTGGCAGAAATGGAGCATGGTCAAGAGGTCTGTTATGGTTTAGATACGAGGTGTCTCTCCAAAGTTCACATGTGAGATAATGCAAGAAGGTTCAGAGGAGAAATGATTTGGTTTGAGAGTGTTAACCTAATCAGTGAATTAATCCCTGGTGGGGTTAACTGAGTGGTAACTGGAGGCAGGTGGGGTGTGACTGGAGGAAGTGGCTAATTGGGACGTGGCTATGAGGTTTATATTTTGTATCTGGAATGTGGAGTCTCTTTCTCTGCTTCTTGATCACCATGATGTGAGCTGCTTCCCTCTGTCACCCTATCCAACCATGATGTTCAGCCTCACATGGAGCCCCTAGGAATGGAGCCAGCCTTCTATGGCTAAGACCTCAGAAACTGTGAGCCCTCAAATAAAGTTTTCCTCCTCTATAGTTGTGCCGGTTGGGTCATTTAGTCACAGCAGCGAAAAGCTGACTAAAACAAGGTCAAACCCCAAGGAAGCAGACAAAATATTAAAGGGAGTAGTATTTTCAGGCTCTGAAACAAGTTGGGCATAGTGTAAAAGAAGTCAAACCTTCTCATAGGGATATACAACTTTAGCCAGAAGTCACATGTTCTCACGGGGATGCACAGTAGAGAGGTCTTCTATGTGTGGGGATATGGGCAGGACTTTGACACTAGGTCATTCATCTTTAGTTTTCAGAGGATGCACTCTGGGGAGAAGCCCTTTTTGTACTTGGAGCGTGGGTGAGGCTTCAGGTGGAAATCAAATCCCCACAGACACCAGAGGTCACTCTCAGGGGAGAAGCATGTTCTGGACCATGAGTGTGGATACCCTTTTACTGAAGAGTTAAAGGTGGGGCAAGACCCTAAGCAACTTAGACCCTGTTTTAAAATAAAACACAAAAAAGGCTGGGGATGTAGCTTAGTGGTGAAGTGTCCCCAGGTTCAATCCTCAGTACTGAAGAAAAAAAGTTGACCTTATTGCTTATCAAAGGACACACTTGGGGGAAAAGCCTTACATGTGCAGAAAGTGTGTGTCAGACTTTTCAAGAAAGTCAGTCCTTGTCTTGCACCAGAGGATGCACTTGGGTGAGAAGCTCTATGTGTGCAGGGACTGTGGGTGAGGCTACGGCTGTAAGTCAGCCTTCATCAGAGAGCAGAATACACACTCTGATGAGAAGTCCTTTGTGTGCATGGAGTGTGGTTGAGTCTTCAGCTTGAAGTCCATTCTTGTCATCAATCAGAAGATTCAGTCATGGAGAAAACTTATATGTGGAGTGGTGTGGGGAAAAAAGCGTGAATACAAATTTTGTCATATGTTACATGTAGACACACACCCTCATAGGACTTGGGGAATCAGTGGAATCAGCCCTAAGGGAATTCATACTATCTGTTGTGCCATGAATAATAAAGTGGTTTGTCTGTGCTCCAGGGGACTTGTGTCTTCTACTAGAATACTTGAATTTGAATTGCTAGAGTAGGGTAAAATCTCAAACTTTTGAGTGTTTTTTTTTATTTATTTATGTAAACTGACAGGTGAAATCACATGTATTCATGATGTACAATAGGATGTTTTAAAGTATGTTACGGAATGGTTAAATCTGGTTGATTGACATAAGTTACTTCACATAGTGATCTTTATTTTTTGTGGTGAGGACTGTTAACATGCATTCTCAGTATTTTTCAGGAGTGCAATATATTGTCTTTAATATAGTCCTGTGTTGTATAATAGATCTCTTGAACTTATTCCTCATACCTAACTGTAATGGTATATTCTTTGACTAACATCTCTCTAACCACTCCTCCAATAGTCCATCTTATGGTAACTACTCACAATTTTTTACTATGACTTTTAAAAGACTTTACTATAAAAGTCAACCATTAAAGTACAAAATTGACTTTTGGCATACTCACAGAGTCATTCATTCATCGCTACAATCAATTTTACATTTTCATTATCCCAAAACGAAAACCTGTGCCTTTTAACCATCATTCCAAAATCTCCACAATCCCCCTCTGCTCCCTGCTAGTAAATCACTAATCTTCTTTCTGTGTCTATAGATTTACTGATTTTGGGTATTTCATATTTCTTGTAACATGTGGTCCTTTGTGATCAGCTGTTTTCACTTAGCCTAATGTTGTCAAGGTTCATCCATGTTGTAGAATGCCTCAGTACCAACTGCTGAATAATATTCCTTATTGCTATAGTACATTTTATTTATCAATTCATCAGTTGCTGGACATTTGGGTCTTCACTTTTTGGCTGTTACAAATAATGCTACTATAAACATTCACATATAAGTTTTTGTATGGACATGTTTTCATTTCTCATTGTTACCTGCCTAGGAGTGGAATTTTTGGATCATTTGGTCAAATTTAAAAATAAACATAAAAATCAATGCAATAGAAAACAGTGAAGCATTAGAGCAAATCAATGAAACCAAAAGTTGATTCTTGAGAAAATCAATAGCACTGATAAACCTCTACCTAGAGCATGCACAGCTATGAGGGAGAGAGCCTATGTGCATGCAAGCTTGAGAGTGAGAGTAGGTGCAAGCAAATTATCAACATCATGAATGAGAAAGGTAATATCACTATGTATTATGCAGCTACCATGCAGATGAGGAAGTGTTATGAAATATTTTAGCAGATAAATCAACTGCATTGATGAAATAAAAAATTCCTTAAAAACAATACTAACCCTCTGCAATAGATACCATGACTAGCCCTATATTATTAAATTGGAATCTTAGAACATAAACTCCAGGCTCTGATGGCTTCATTAGCAAATTTTGTCAACCATCTGAGGAAGAAATAACACCATTAATATATAAATTCTTCCAAAAAAATTGAAGAAGAGGGAATAGCTTGCAACTCATTCTGTGTGTCTAGCTTTAGCCTGATATCAATATCAAAGACACTAAAGAAAGTTCTCCAAGATATATTATAATCAAACTACCCAAAGTCTAAGACAGACAGAATCTTGAAAGTAACAAGGGAAAAAAAGTTTGTTGTACGCAACTGAACTTCTTTTTTAAAAAAATTTTTTAGTTGTAGATGGACACAATACTTTTACTTATTTTTATGTGGTGCTAAGATCTGAACCCAGTGCCTCACATGTGCTAGGCAAGTGCTCTACTACTGAGCCACAACCCCAGCCTATAATTGAACTTCTATAGGATTGCATTGAGTTTCTCAGGAGAAATCTTACAGACCAGAAGGCAGTGGAATGAAATATTCAAAGTGCTTGAAGAATAACTCAACTAAGAATTCTATACTCAGCAAAGTTGACCTTTGAAGATGTAGGGGAAATTAGTGCCTTCCCAGATAAACAAATGCTGATGGAATTAATTACTGGCAGACAAGCTCTACATGAAAACTAATGGGATTCCTTCAAGTTGAAACTAAAAGATGCTAAACAGTGTTAAAGCTGAAAAATAACAATCACAACCAAAGGAAAAGGTGTTTCCAGATTTAAAGAATTTACTCAGGAATGAGCAAAAGAATTATCATCCAGGATGCATACCGTGGCAAGCCACTTGTGTATCTAAAGAAGAAAATGTGTAATAGTGGTTCGCTTCACCTTTTGAATATAGCTCTGAGGCTTATTTATTTATTTTTTTGGTACTGGGGGTTGAACCCAGGGGCACTCTACCACTGAGCCACATTCCCAGCCCTATTTTGTATTTTATTGAGAGATAGGGTCTCACTGAGTTGCTTAGGACCTCGCTAAATTGCTGAGGCTGGCTTTGAACTCATGATCCTCCTGCCTCAGCCTCCCAAGTGCTGAGATTACAGGTATGCACCACCGCACCGGCTGAGGCTTATTTTTAAAAGGGACATGTTTTCCTTTTCCACTTTCCCTCTCCTGCTCCCTAACCTGGGGGCAGGGAACAAGATTACCTTGAGTTATTTGTGCTCCATAGAGAAGATAGGAATTAAATATCTTCCAAATTAACAAGTGAATGTTAACACACCATCAGGGTGCCCAGGGCACACCTGGAATGTAGCCTTTGAAGAGCTCCTTTAAAATCCCCTGGTTCTCCTGATGGGGAGAATCACAGTCTCTGGGACAGGAGTCCCCTGTGCTTCTCCTTTGCTAGCAAAGCAATAAAACTTCTTTTTCCTGTTTCTCAAAACCATGTCCTCATTATTGAATTGGCATCAGGGACAAGGACTGAGCTTTTGGTTACAAATTTTGGTGACCCAGATGGGACCCAAGAGCAGCCCTGCTCCAGCTTTCTTGGGTAGGCCTGGCACTCCAAGCAACTGTACTTCTGTGCTGAGGGTGTAAAGTGAACGTTTTGAAAACTGAGTACTGGAAAGTTAGGAGACAGGTGAGTGTGTCTTGGGTAGGACCAGGCGAGTTATTCCTGTAAGTAATGGGAGGAACTGAGGGACTGAGGGACTCTGCTTTGGGGAACTCCTGCCTTCCTTCGCTGCACTGTCAGGACTCCTCCATCTTAGTCTACTTTGAGAAAAAGGAAACTGAACCCATTAAAGTCATGGAACCTTGGCTATTTGGTAAGCTCGCTGGGTATGCCCACTGAGAGCCTTGATTCTACACGTCTGGTTCCCCTTTGTGGGAATATCTAGTTCTGTACCCCCAAGAGATTCTCAAATGCCATGAAGAGGGAGAGTCAGCCCCACCCTAATCCCTTCCCTCTCTATAGACCCATCCTAATCTCTTCCCCTCCCTATAAATGCTGGCAACAAAGAACTAACTCAAGATCCCCTGGCATACCCCTTTTAGGTGTAAGGGTGGTCGTCACTGGCCAGCTAAAAAATAAAAAATAAAGGCTTCTTTTGGCTTTACATGAACGGCTTGAATATTCTTATTTTCATCGGGTATAACAGTACCTTTCCATGGAGACATCTGTGGCATCCTATAGATTGTTTCTTGGGAAAGATCTTGGCGGAATGGGTTACCTACAGATGTAAATGTGTCTAAGAAAAAGATGATGTTTTACTGTAACAATCTGGTCTTTGAATGGTTTTCTGAATTACTGTACAATCTTGCAGTTGGGAGTTGGTCTCTCAGAGATAAAATAGTAAAGATTCTGTATGTACAGGCATGTATTCAATTACACAATAAGGAGTCTTAACAGGCAAAAACTAAGTTGGATGCAAAAAGGTGCTGCCTCTAATGTGTGAGTATAGCAGGACAGCAAAGGAGGATTTTAAAAAAATTTTTTTCCACTCTTTTTAACCTTGTGCTGATAGTCTGGGTACTACTTCTTAGCCTGGCCTCAGGCAGCTGCAAATCATCCTGCTGTGGGTCAGGGACATCAGTACTGAGATAAAAGATTAAAAAGAAAATCCCAGGAAAGCTGCCTGGTCTATAGAGAAATGGGCAAAGAGGATCTGGCCTCTACCCTGCTTTCCAGCCACTCTTTTCCCATGGGAATAACATCAGAGTTTGAGAACAGGGCTCAGTTTGCTGCTTTGTAGATAAATGAAATCTATGTGAACTATAGGTCTCACTGATTTTTCTTTCTGGGTTCTTGTCTCATGGGTTCAAAGAAATCCATGGATGGTGCAGAGGACAAAAATTTTTTTAAAAATTAGTTTTAAATGAGAGGGAAAAAGATGGAACCCCCTGTGATGTAGGGGGAAACTGGTGGAAAGCTTTTCCACTTGAGTGTCCTAGTTCAGGGACTTAGGCTTCTGGATAAAGGCATTGATCAGAGTCTGTGCTGAATAGACACCAAAATATGTTGGGCTAAATTGTTGAATCTGTGCCGTACAGATGTTGGGAATGTATGAAGACTGTTGGATTGGCTCATACCTTTCTATTTGGCTGTGTGCCTTTAGTCCTTACATCTGAATTTTTTTTGTAACCTCCATTTGGGTCCACCCCCATTTCCATTTTCCTACCACTCTGGGAAAAAAGGAGTGGACTGAAATGCTTAACCTCACAGGGTTGCCTTTACATTTGACAAAACCTTATCTGGGGTCCATTACACTCATTTTCTGATGGTTAACTAGCCTATCTTAATGGAGGATAGAAGATGAAAGCTACCAGTCACAAGGAATGAGGCAATGGGTTCCAGTACTATTAAATTATAACCTGAGGACAAAATAGTCTCCTCTTTTTAAGATCTGCCCTATTTGACCGGTGGATACTTCTGGGTACAGCCTTGCCTGTTGCCCACAGAGCTAAAATACAAAGGCTTCCCTGAGTTCCCATGAATTCAAGCACTGGTGTCTTGGCCCTGCTGATTTCTGAAGAGAGAGGTCACTAACCATTTCTGTATAGTCAGTGTGACCTTCATTAGACAGAGTGTCCTAGATTCTTAGGTATATAAAGGGGGAGTCTCTGGGTACAGTTGACAGTGAGGAACTCACTTAAAGTTGATGGCATTATGATGATGATGATAAGGGAGACTGGTCAAAAATAACCTGTGTTCCAACCCCTTGAGTGCAACTGGAAGAAAAAAAATTTAAGGCACAGTTTTAAAAAAATATACCAGACTGCCTGATCCCTCTCCTGGGATAAAATTTCTTGTGTAAAACAAATGTACAGATAACACACTTCCAAATTAACAACTTCGTTTGCAAGTGCCTTCTGGGAAAAGAAAACAGAACCTGCTCTGCTGGAGATCTACTAGAAGTGAGTAAGGCCTTTTAGGCCAAAGGGACCCTGATAAAGGTGATCAGTGCTATCTTAACCAAGATTTGTTATAGGAGGAAATAACTTGTTGGGGGGGGTGGGGGTGGGAAATGACCCCTTAAGAAAGAGGCATTCATTCTCTTGCCAGAAATCCTACTCTGCCTTTTCTGCCTGTTAAAAAACCTCACACGGAGCCGGCGTGGTGGCGCAAGGCTGTAATCCAAGCGACTGGGGAAGCTGAGCCAGGAGGATCAGGAGTTCAAAGCCAGCCTCAGCAATTTAGCAAGGCCCTAAGCAACTCAGTGAGACCCTGTCTCTCAATAAAATACAAAATAGGGCTGGGGATGTGGTACAGTGGCCAAGTGCCCCTGAGTTCAATCCCCGGTTCAAAAAAAAAAAACAAAAGAAACCTCACACGGATGAGCTCCACTTTGTGCAAGTCTTGGGAGCTATAAAATATTAAAGTGTGATGCCTATTGCTTTTAGGATTTTTCTTTGTCAGAGAAACAGATGACTTAAGATCTTGACCAGGCTTGATTTTTGTGAATAACCTAAATATACATGACTAGAGATATGTATACATCTGAAACTAAATGTTTGCCTAAGCCTTATCTAAATGTTCTATAAAAGTTTAAAAAATGAAAGTTCATGTAGGTTTAACCAATAAGTGCTATCTTTTATACATTACATCTAGCATAAAAAGGGCAACACTGCCATTTAAAAACTGACTTTTATCTGTCTGCTTTGACTTAGTCTAATTCTGATTATTAACACACTTCTCTAAATGTATAAGAGATTTAAGGCTATTCTTGATTTTTTCTAGTACTGCTAAACTCTGCAAGCCTGTAAATATCTATGGATTCTGGATTTTACTATGAAAATTAAACCTCGTTAATAAAAGGACATCTGTGTAAAGGTGTCACTATTAGTTCTTTGTCTATTAAGTATATTCATGTTCTTCTAGAATACAAGTTTTAAAATATAAAGCTTAGAAGAGCACTTTACCAAGCTGGTGTTCCCTAAACTAAAGTTGTCAGAAATGGCAATTCTAGACTTATAGAAATAATGAATTTAATTGGAAATTTATATCATTTAATGTTCTGTAACTGGACCTGTTATCAATAACATGTATGTAAAATTTTATGTTACTTTTGACACTGGAGTAGAGATTTAAATGTGTTTTTAAAAGATAATGAAAGCCTGATCTGTTTAAAGGTGGATAGTGTAAAGTATGAAAACATTTTGCCACTTTCCCACAAAAAAAGGGTTAAAAGCTCTCTTAGCCCTTCTTTGATTCATGTTTCAGATGTAATGTTGTATTGTTATTTGTGAAGAGCCCCACCCTACCTGAGATCAGGCTCTGCCTCCTACCTCACTCCATGTTAGAATGGCCCCAACATAGGCGGTACACTTCAGCTCATTTAAAGTTGTGTTCAAAAGATTGACCTTTTTTTTTTTTGGCTGTGCTGGGGATTGAACCCAGTGTCTTATGCTTGACAGGCAAGCACTCTACGAGCTGAGCTATATCCCCAGCCCCCAAAAGATTGATTTTCGTTGTAAAGATTACTGCGATCTCAAAATAAATACTATATACTATATATACTATATATTATACTATAGATATACTATAACTAAGTAAGGTTTGGGATTATAAAAAATTGTTTCTTGGACCATAGCTATTATACAAACTGAATCTGTTTTTGCTATTGTTAATTTCATTTTGTATTTTCCTTGTAAACTTTAACTGTTATCTGTTAGTGCCTTACAGAAGTGTAACTTCTAATTTAACAACCTGAGTTAATGTGAGATAATAGGCCATCATCTATAGATGACAGACAGGATTAAGTCTAACTTCCAGTACTAATACAGACCCCAATTAAATAGAAGGGGTAAATGATTGTAGAATTATACATATTGAAATTATAATCTGTTACTCCCTCTTTAAGAATGGTGAAACTGGCTTGTTGGGTGTTTAAAACGAAAAACTTGAACCAAAGTCAAGGAAGTAAAAGGGTCAAGGAAAAAGGAACCCATATTTGGCCCTTGTTTTCTAAGGTCAGTGGGTACCCAGAGAATGACAGGACCCCTCCAAGGACTCTAAAACTCTGGTGAGTCATCTGATCTACCAATAAGGAAGATCAAGAGGCTCCTAGAGAACAAAAAGCCAATTGATGGTGCACATTCTGCAAAGAGGAGTGTCATTGGAGACAGACTGTCCCTGATGCTTCCAAGAGAAGCCACATATGGTCATCCAGACCCTGACCTGACCCATCTTGGCACCTGGCACCACTGGTAGAGGAAAGGTAAAGGAGCCAGGAGGCTTCACACATGTCCCCAAGAGTGATCTCTGAGGAATCTCAGCTGACTGTTAAAAATAGATAGGAACAAGATCAGTTTTGATCAGCCTGGTCTTAAACACCTGTCAGGAGAGTATAGCCTCAGCAGTCCTATATGGACAACTAAAAGGAAAAACAATGGGTTTTTAAAATATAACTTAAGATGTACACTTGTGACAACCTTACCAAAAGTAAGTAAAGCTGGAGGTTGTAAAGAAAGGGTTCTTAAATGGAAATGCCCAATAACTATCACAAAGGACTCGAAAGACACAAGTTTGTCCTGCAGTTCAGAAACTGGCTGAAATACTAATTGTTTTTGTATTAATTGTTTACCAAAAAAGTAATGCTTTACTGTCTTATTTATTGTTGTCCTAGCATGAACCTTGCCCTATGTATACCTTGTTCAATCACCTGCCAACTGCCACCATGGACCTTTTTTTTTTTTTTTTTGGTACCAGGGATTGAACCTAGGGGCACTCCACCACTGAGCCACATCCCCAGCCCTATTTTGTATTTTATTTAGAGACAGGGTCTCACTGAGTTGCTTAGGGCCTCGCTAAATTGCTGAGGCTGGCTTTGAACTCATGATCCTCCTGCCTCAGCCTCCCAAGTGCTGGGATTACAGGTGTGCGCCACCACGCCCGGCTACCATGGACCTTTGGACTGAGATGATGCTGAAAACCCCTGACTGTCTACACCCCACCTGATAGAAAACAAGGACTTTGGGTCATTTCCCCTCAACTTCACCCTCTCAGCAGGAAGCAGCTTGAAGATGTTGTCGCCCATTTTTCCATGGAAATGGAATGTAGAAATTGATAGTGGGGAAATGTAACAGTGGTCCACCTCACCTTTTGAATATAACTCTGCTAATTTTTAAAAGGGACATGATTTCCTTTGCCTCTTTCCCTCTCCCCCTCCCTAAACTGGGGGCAGGGAACAAGATTACATTGGGTTATCTGTGCTCCACAGGAAGGAGATCTCTGCCAGAGAGTGTAGGAAGTGAATATCTTCCAAATTAACAAGTGAATGTTAAAATCAGGACGCCCTGGGAACCCCTGTCAAGGCACACCTGGAATGTAGCCTTTGAAGAGCTCCTTTAATATCCCCCTGTTCTCCTGATGGGGAGAATCAGTCTCTGGGACAGGAGTCCCCTGTGCTTCTCCTTTGCTTGCAAAGCAATAAAACTTCTTTTTCCTGTTTCTCAAAACCATGTCCTCTTTATTTAATTGGCATTGGGGACAAGGACTGAGCTTTCACTTACAAAGGTAAGAGGAGGTTTTATTAGCAAAAGGGAAAAATTCAGGTAAACTGCTTGGATACAAAAGCCACTGGTCTTGGAGACTAGAGACTGGAGTTGGCATTTTCTCATTGGTAGAGATGCCCTTATGGGGAGAGCATTTTGTCTGAATTGTTGCCGTCTTAAAGAGTATTAGAGCTAACCTATATTATAGAAATTAGGGTGTGTGTGTGAGGTTTGAAAACCTTGGGGAATGTCGAAGACTTTTGGTGAAGGTTTTTTTCTTTTAGAAATTCCTTGAGGACTGGGGATGTAGCTCAGTTGGTAGAGTGCTTACCTCATATGCACAAGGCCGTGGGTTCAATCCCCAGCACCACACATATGCGTGCACATACCCCCCCCACAATTCCTTGATATGGTTCCTTATCTTAGGTAGAACATGAACACCCCTCATTCATGCTTTCCCAGCTTTGAATTTTGTCAGGGTCTGGCAAGAGTAACTTCATTTTGGCATCTACAATTTTCCCATATCCTACTTTTGATTTTGGTTTGGTCTGATCTCTTCTCTGTATTTCCCTATTTATTTCTTATGGAATGGAAGTGTTCACCCTGTGCCATATATTGTATAAATGTAACTTGCTTTTGATCTTTACTTGTAGCTAAGAGTTTGCCTTGATTCTCAGATGAGATTTTGGACTTGGACTTTTGGCAATGCTGGAACTGTTAAGACTATTGGATCTCTTGAAAATGGACTCAATGTATTTCACACTATGAGATGGGCATAAACTTTTGGGAACCAGGGACAGAGTATTATGGTTTGGATGTGAGTTGTCTCCCATAAGCTCATGCATGAGGAAATGCAAGAATTTTCAGAGGCAAATGATGAGATTATGATAGGTGTAACCTAATCAGGGGATTAATCCACTGATATGGATTAACTGGGTGGTAACTGTAGGCAGGTGGGGTGTGAATGGAGGAAGTAGTCACTGAGGATATGTGTGTATGTGGAGTTTATATTCATTCCTGGTGAATGGAGCTCTCTCTCTGCTTCCTGGTTTCCTCTGCCATGCCCTTCTGCCATTATGATCTGCCTCACCTCAGGTTCAGAGGTGTGGAGTTAGTTAACCATGGACTGAACCTCTGAAAGTGTGAGCCAAAATAAACTTTTTCTCCTCTACATTGTTCTTGTTAGGTATTTTGGTCACAGTGATGAAAAAGATAACTAAAACACCTCATAAACTGAAAGTTCTTTCTGAGTAATTCAGTTTAAGCTAGATCTAATTGAATCTAGATTCCTGCTGGGCCAGCCTGAATAAGACCTGGATTAGAAACAGCTGGCAAGCCAGATGCCTGTGGCCCCTCCACATGTTGGAGGAACAGCAAAGACAGATAGGTGCCTGGCTTGACAACCCCTTCTGACCACTGAAGCAGGTAGCAGATAGAATGAAGCAGGACAGAAACAGATCTATGGGCATTGTCATCCCTGAATTTTGGATAAGTGGCCAAACTAGGGACCTACTTATGAGGTGAGATTGATTTGACAAGGCTAATATATGGTGGATTTGAAATGCACAGTGTCTAGGGTAGGAGAAAAAAATGAACCCAGAAGCTACCTGTGTTGCTTGAATAAACAGCAATGTGAACTTTTGAGATGCCTCTGGGGCATTCGTGCTAGGTTGAGTTTACAATGGCTACCTCAGCAAGGAATACTCCTGTTTGATACACACACACACACACGGAAACATTTGTTAATGGAGAGGAATATGTAACTTTTAAATATATGCATAAACATGAATGTGTAATATATAATGAATAGAAATTTATTCATATAAATGTGTAGCCATGCCTGACAATCTGGGGTGCTTCACCAGTGTAGAAGAAAAGACATGAACATCCTTATATATATGTGGGTACACATAGAAATACAAGCACATTATGTACAAATAGTGTTAGTCAGCTTTGTGTTGCTGTGACCAAAATACCTGATATGAAAAACTTAGAGGCGGAAAAGTTTATTTTGAACTCACAGTTTCAGAGGTTCAGTCCACGGTTGACTGACTACATTGCTGTGGGTCCTAGGTGAGGTGGAGCATCGTGGCAGAAGAAAGTAGTGAAGAAAAACTGCTTAGCTCATGGGGGCTGTGAAGGAGAGAGAGAGAGAGAGACAGAGAGAGAGAGAGAGAGAGAGCAAGAAAGAAGAAAAAGAAGGAGGAGGAGGAGGAGGAGGAGGAGGAGGAAAAGGAGGAGGGGAGGGGAGAGAAAGGAGCCAGGGACAAAATATATATAATCCCTCAAGCACCAGTGACCCACTTCCTGTGGCCACAGCTGACCTGCCTACAGTTACCACCCAGTAATCCAAAGTATCAATATATCAAATGGATTAATCTACTGAGTAGCTTATAGCTATCATAATCTAATCATTTCACCTGTATTAACACAAAAAGTCATATCCAAACCATAACATTATGTCTTTGGCTCCAAAAAGCTCATTTCCATCTCACAAGCGAAATGCATTTAGTCCCAAATGCATGTAGAGTTCCCATAGTCTTAGTAGTTCCAGCATTGCCCCAAAGTCCAAGTCCTAAGTCTGCCCTGAGGCTCAAGGTAAACTGTTGAGCTCCTGTAAAAATCTAAAGTTTGTTCTATACGTCCTATATGTAATGATTCCCAAAGGGAGAAATAAGGGCAGAAATAAAAGGGATAGGACTAAAATAAGATGAAAACCCAGCCAGATGAACATTTCCTGAAGCTTCACCTGCAGTATCTGGGTTACACAGTGGTAAGATATGATCTCCAGGGCTGGAGTTGTGGCTCAGTGGTAGACGCTTGCCTAGCATGTGTGAGGCACTGGGTTTGATTCTCAGCACCACATGTAAGTAAATGAATAAAATAAAGGTCTATCAACATCTAAAAGAATATTAAAAAAGAAAAAAAAAAGATATGATCTCCATAGGGCTTGGGCAACCCTGCCCCTTTGGCCTTGCTGGTTGCACCCATGTGGCCTCTCTTTTAGCTGGCAGCAGCTTTCCCCAGCAGATATTCCATGTTACTGGCATTTCTTAATCTGGGAGAGTCTCCATTCCAGTTTTGGCTTCATCCTTATAGCTTCATACCTTGCCTTCTTAGGGGATACCTGCAGGGATTCTGATCCTCCCACACGTTGCCCTGCCTCCCAGGCCTGGCAGCAGTGTGAGTGTGGGGAAGGTTGTATTGCACCAAATTAAAGTGATGATTCTGCCAGGATTGGATTGCATTGCAAAATGTTAAGGGATTCTGAGGATTAAGGAAATGGCCCCAACATGAAAGGCTACACTTTCCTGAAAAAGTTGGTTGTAGTTGGTTCCAACTGAATATAGTAAGCCCTAGTGGGCAGGTCTGAATAATACCTGGATTAGAAACACCTGAGGGGCCATCTCAGCAAGGAGATTGACATAGTTGCTCTCTACTTATTAGGATCTTCGGGAAGTTTTGAGAGAGTCCTGTCTGTGTATGATCTCTTAACTTTTGACTGACAGTAGGATTGCATCAGATTTGTAAGACCTGCTGTGCATGATTTTACCCTCAGGTACCCAAGTGAAACCCTAAAGTGTGGGAGAAAATTTACAATTAAAATGACTTGGGAAAGATTTAAAGGCAATTCTTGGTCATCTTGGTCCTTGCCTACTGTTTCTAACTGGAACTCACTTTTACATATTTTATGGTAGGTGAACTTTGCTTCTAATTATCCTGTTTTCCTGACTCTTGGAGTATTTGGTCTGTGTATAAAAGTCACAAAGGTGTCCTTTCAGGCCAACTTGTGTTCTTATCAGCAATTAGCAGAGGAGTCTTTGGATGTGCATTTCTCAGCCTTGAGAATAACCCTGAGATTATTTCTTTTGTGGTTCTAGGAATTGAACCCAGGGGTGCTTTACCACTGAGCTACATCCCCAGTCCTTTTTTTTTTTTTTTTTTTTTTTGAGATAGGGTCTCTATAAATTGCTTAGGGCCTTGCTCAGTTGCTGAGGCTGGCCTTGAACTTACAGTCCTTCTGCCTCAGTCTCCCAAGTTACTGGGATTATAGGCATGCATTACCATGCCTGGCTGGTAAATTGCTTCTTAAAAGAAAATATGTGGAGGGCCAGCAGGTAGGCCCAGTTTACAGAATTATCCCCTTAACTCATGTTTCTACCACTCATGGCTACCTGATATCTATCAATAGCAGAAAACCCAGAGTCAGTGGGCTTGGTGGGGACCTTGGATGAGGAGTTTTGTGAAATTTCAAGACATCTCTTGGGTTGTTATTGTTAGGCAGAATCATAAGTGGTCACCTCAGCCAGTGGTAACTCTGTTTAATAAATATATATACACACACTAAAATATACATAAAAATATGAAGAGGAATATGTGACTTACTTAAATATATACAAATACATTTATATATATAAAATGTAGAAATTTATTAATATAATAAATATGTAACTGTTATTCCCAGTGTGAGGTGTTTCACCCAACAGTGTGGAAGAAAAGTCCAAAAAGTACACAAACACACACACACACACTCTCACACGCAGAGATAAAAACAAAAGTATATGTGTAAATAATTACATATCAAAATATACAAAACATATAGACATTTAAAAAGTATATAACTACATAAACTAAAGTATACTTTTGTATGTAAATATATATGCAGTAAACCAAAAGAACCCAGTGAAATACATAATTTCTTGTATACTCACACCAATTTTAATTCTGGTCAAAAGCCACTGTGTACTCTTTTCATCTATTGGCAATGCTGAAAGCCAAAAATACTAAGGACATCCTAGGCACCAGTTGGTGTTGCCCATGACTGATGATACCCTGTTACCAGACATGGCCAAAGTACTGTCACTCTCTGGAGGGGTACTGGCCTCATTTCTTGAAACTGTCAAACATGGTGAAAAGAGACCTTCTAAACATCAAAGAGGGGCACAAACATTACAATCCAGGTGTCTGAGTGATATGGGGGCTCTCCCAGGTGATGATGACTGGCTAGTTCAGAGCCCTTGAATTGCTCTGGTGGCAGTGGGAGTGTGCCTGAGGGTAAGATGGTACTGGGCTCAAGAGATAGCCACGCTAGGATTGCACTGTACTGGGGCTGTTGTGGGTGTCTGTGGGCTAAGGAAATGACCTCAGAAACTAAAGTATCCTTGTTCCTCAGCAAAGCTGTTTTCACTGGCTCTAATTGGATCTAGAGAGCCCTGCTTCTTAGATCTGAACACAATCTGAGTTGAAAAACACCTGGGCAGCTTGGTGCCTGAGGCTCTTCAACTTGTTGTAGGAGAACAAGAGACAGGCAACTGGCTTGGCAATCCCTTCTGGATACTAAAGCAGATGACAGACAAAAGGAAGCAGGTCAGAGGCAGGGTGTTGGACCCAGTCTGTCCTTGTGGTTGGATGATGAGTGTAGGCAAACTGGAGCCTAGATTTAAGCTATTACATATATACATAAACGCATGAATCTGCACATACATTTATAGTTTGGAAGTTTATTCATGCAAATATGTAACTATCCCCACAGGTTTATACACATTATGGAAGAAAAGATGTAAGTGTTCATACATATATATATATATATACATGTATATATGTGTATATATATATGTGTGTGTGTATGTATACACAAACATTTATTTAAAACAAATAGTTATGTATAAATAAATGAATTAGATGACTTTTAAATATATAAATAAATATGCAAAAACAACATAATGAAACACACACACACAGAAACTTGAATATATGCTATGTCAATGAGCACTGCCCTCATGACGAAATGGTGGGAGCCAAAAGGCTAAGTGTTTTGTGGTTTTTGACTGAAGGGAAACAATAAGGCAGTGTTATAAACTTGGCCAAAGTGACTTTGCCCTCAGTAGGAACTTGTTCTCTTCTTGAAACTTTGAAGCAAGATAACAGCACTCCTTTTGAATTCCCCCAGGGTAGTGGGAGGGTCATCCAGTAGAGTCCAGGTGTTTGTGGTTGGAGTGGGGCTGTCCCAGGTAAGCCAGATCAGGTTGGACTCACTTTCATGTTGTTGTGGCAGTAATAGGAATGTGCTTGGGGTAAGATGACAAAGTGGGAATGAACTGAATAGAGAGCTGTTGGGGAATTCTGAGGGCTAAGGAAATAGCCTTGGAAGTGGAAGGTTACAAATATCTGAGCAAGCTAGTTTTGACCAGCTCTCCCTGGGTCTACAGTCCAAATGGTCAGGCTTGATTAATGCTTGGATTGAAAACACCTGGAGAGGGAGGTGTCTGCGGCTTCTGACAGGGCACTAGTTTGACAATCTCTCCTGAACATCTATCCTGCAGGAGTTCAGACTGGGAAAAAGATTAGAAATTTTGTTAGTTGAAAGAAGATGTGACATACGGTTGGGACTGTAGACATGCTCTACGTGAAGGTAGCAGCAGTGACCTAAGTCTTTGCAATAGCCCTTTTTTATGTGCAGGCCAAACAAAGAAGGTCCAGTGCCAATTGGTTACAAAAGTGAGTGCATGCACACAAGCAGATACTTACAACCTTGAGTACACATACTGAATCAGGGTGTTTGTGACCTTGACTACACACTAAATCATTGTGGGTTAGAAGTCTTGGTGAGGGAGACAAACTATAGCCATCTTGGGACTGCCTCACATTCTACCCCTTTAGGGTTCCTCATCATGCAATCTATGCTGCTGATATCTTCTGCATTGATCCCTTAGTGAGAAGGGCAGAAAACTGCATCCCCAGGCCACAACAGCAGTATAAGCTGGAATATGCATAGAACACTCAGTGCCAAGCATGGCACATACCCCTCCCTGTGCTGCTATTAACAGATCAAGTGCCGTGCAATTTTGCAACACAACCTTATGTATCTGATACAGTTCTTCATTTACCAGGGATAAGGCCTCCTCTGTATGATTTAAGGTTGTGTGTTCAGCCAAGGCATCTCAGTCACCAAGGATGCCCACTGTGGCAAAAGCAGAGTCAGGGGATAATCCCACCAAGGTGTCCTGTGCACTCTGAAGTAGGCTCATACAGTGTCCTAATCAGTAGTCTTCTGGGAGAAGGTTTGGTATATGGTCACTGGGAGGTGTTGATGACCCCATGTGCAACATCCTAGTTAATTTCATGCGAGGTATAACCACCCATGAGTGCCACAGGCTCATAGAGTGCCATGGGATAACAATCTTGCCCATTCGATTGATATCTGGTTGGGTGGTACCACAGGAGCCCTTAGAAACACAACTCACTATTTCTGTACTGTTTATTTTCTTCAATCACCAGGACACTGAGCCATTTAGCTCCATGGTCTCAGCTGGGAGCCAGGTACTGTCTCCGACAGAGTACCCTAAGCATGGATCAGAAGCATTGTGTCACACCAGACTGCCATCACAGTGGTTGCCTTACTTTCTCACAGTTTGAAGTGATAATGAAAGTCTTCCTTATCCAGGTCCCATTGTCAGGGGACATAGGTTGGATTTGCCAGGGCAGTTTGGCAGTGGAACTCACAGGCACTTCAGTGTATATCCAGCAGACTGAGGTGTCTGCTACTCTGGCATAGGTGTGTGCCAGTCCATGATGTTGTTGGTGAGAACACACCTATGGACAAAAGGACAAAACAGTTATAGATACTAGTAAAGGTAAATCACATCCATCTGGGAGAATATATGCCAACTTTGAGTCCCAGGAAAGCACATTGGCCATTTGTGGTAGCTTCCCTGGGCGGTGATACCACATTCATACAGCTTGGGCCTGAACTTTGGCAGACTCTGTGTGTACCAGCATCAGGGAACTTGTAATTGACTAAAGGGAAATGACAAAAGTATCCATTAAAATCTGTGCCCCACCTGTAGGACCTAGCCAAATCACATGTACTCTTGGGGGGTCATTCACTAGTTACCCATGATATCAAAGGATCATACTCCAAACCTTCCCCCATGGGACTAACAGGGTCACCCAATGGAGATGGGGGCCCTCTATTGTCAAGGGCCATGTCCACTCTACAGTTTGCCCCCAATTTAGTTTGGTGGGGGTGGGCAAGAGGATGTCCCCTTGCAACCTGAACCCAGGCTTACCTACAACATCCTTTGTTGTCACCTGGATCTGTATTGGGGCTGCTGTGTGGTATAGCAAATCCTCCACAGGGGCTGGTCTACCTTTTCAAAGACACTCATTCAGAGATCGCATAGCTGCCCACAAATGCTGTGCCCACCCCTTCATAGAAGGTGGGTTTTGACTGCAGTTTTGAGTTCTTGCTTAAGCAGGCTGTTATATTGTTCTGTCATGCCCGCAGCCTGTGGATGATATGGATGTGCAACTCTCATTGAATCCGTAACTGAGTTGCCCATTGCTGCACATCTTGACCCATGAAATGGTTACTTCGATCACTCTCTATGGTGATGGGCTGGCCGTACAAGGCTGTTAGCACCATCAGCGTGCAAATAGTAGTACACTGGGCCAGGCAAACAAGTCTCTGCTTCCTGGTGTCATGTCCTGATGCCATTTTCCTCCACCATACTATTTCATCATGATGTTCTGTTTTACCTCAGGCCCTGAAGAATGGAGTTGGCTATCTATGGACCTCTGAAACCATGAGCCCCCAAATAAGCTTTTCCTCTTGTAATTGTTCTTGTCAGTCTTTTGGTCATAGCAGTGAAAAATCTTAAATCAAACATGGGCCCTTTCTTCCCTGCATTGTTTTGCTTCTGGGCTTCTTTCACATTATGCACTCCCATCACCTGCCATCTGCTTTCAGCCTCTCCTAAGCTGGCCATCATGGTAGTGACTTCATTAATAGGGAGGCCCAAGTTGGCTATAGTTGGCTTTTTTCTTAAAACTTTCAAACATGATGAGAACACATCTTTTGAAATCTCCTCCTTGGGGGAAGCATATAGTAGAATCTAGATGTTTGTGGTTAGGTAGGGATTCTCTCAGGAAAGGATTGGGAATGTGTCTGTGGTAAGATGACCCTTCCAGGGACAGTCCAAATTTGAGAGTCTTTATTAGCCGGCCAGCTGACTGACTCACACAATGCTCCAAAAACAGTTATTGGGAGAATAGCCCCAACCATAGGGTTGCAGGGGTTTTTATACCATAAGTCAGTACATCAATCATAAGTGGCTGTTGCTGATTCAAAACTACAAACTAACATCATTAGATCTAAAATCATAAGCAGAAGGGGAAGTGGGTCAAAATGCCCTTACTTAGGTACAAATCAAAGAATGGTTACTAGCATCTAGACAATCACTGTTGACATCACTGCTGACATGGTATATTGTTTAGGAAAGATAGGAATCGGAAAGAGAACAATTTTTCATTATCCAAGAATTGCCATTTTGTGTTGCCAAACATGTCATGCTAAGCAACTGATGGTGGGTACAGGGGTGGGGCATTCCATGGGAGAAGTATTTCCTACATAACATCAAGTCTCAGGATAAAATGGAATCTGTTTAGTCATTGCCCATGTAGCCTGGCTGATAACATTTCCATGGAGTCAAATATGTCAACCCATCACAGGATTGATGAAGTAGGAATGGACTGAACTAAGAACTGTGGGGAATTCTGAGGGTTAAGGAAATGATGCCAGAAGCTAAAGTCTACACATTCCTGAGCAACCCACTTTTGGCCAGTTCTAATTTTTCTACAGCCATAATGGTCAAGCTGGAGTAATGTCTGGATTGGAACTATCTGGGGACCAGTTTCTTAAGACCTGCAACTTTTCTGAGCTCCCAAGACAAGGAACTGGTTTGATAATTCCTTCTGACCCACCAATGAGGTTGTAGATAAAAGTTAACAGGGGACAGGCAGAGTATTAGGCCCTATCTACCAAAGTGGTTGGATGATGAATATAGTCAACCTAGGGCCCAGTTTGTGGCACAAATATGTATGAAAGCCAGGCATGGTGGCACATGTCTATAATCCCAGAGGCTCAGGAGGTTGAGGAGGAGGATTACAAGTTCAAGGCCAGCCTCAGCAAATTAGCAAGGCTCTGAGCTACTTAGTAAGACTGTATCCCAAAATAAAAAATAATAAGGGCTGGGGATGTGGTGCAATGGTTACGTACCCTTGGGTTCAATCCCTGGTATAAAAAAAATTAAATAAATAAAAAAAAAAATCTGGTATGAGAGACCTGGTCTTCAGGGAATTTAAAATGGACATGTCGGGCTGAGGTTGTGGCTCAGTGGTAGAGCGCTTTCCTAGCATGTGTGAGGCACTGGGTTCAATTCTCAGCACCACATACAAATAAGTAAAGTTTCATCAATAACTAATAAAAATATAAAAAATAAATAAATAAATAAAATGGACATGTCCATACTTAGAGAGAAACCAGAGGTAATGAGCTTTAGTCAAGGGCCATGGACCAGGAACTCCGTGAGATATCAAGACATCTCTTGAGTAGGCAACTGTAGGCTGAAAAATAAACGACCTTAGCCTGGTGTGGTGGTACATATCTGTAATCCCAGTCTAGGGAGGCTGAGAAAGGAGGATCACAAGTTTGAGGCCAGGCTCATCAACTTTGTGAGACTCCCAATAACTTAGTGAGACCTGTCTCAAAATAAAAAATAAAACGGGTTGGACTCAGTGGTAAAGTGCCTCAGGGTTCAATCCCTAGTATCAAAACCAAAACCAAAAAGACACCAAACAACAACAACAATAAAAACCAAAAAAATCTCTTCAAGCAAGTAATATCCTTGTTTGAAAAATATATATGTATGCATGCACATAAAAATATACTCATATTGAGAGGAATCTGTAACATGGGGAAATCTATAAACCTGTTAATGTGTTTGTACATGTATGTTTATTCATATAAACATGTAGATGTTCCTAGCAGTGTGAGTTGTCTCCCCAATGAGGAAGGAAAGACATAATTGTACAAATGAAATAACATTAAAACTGACTTACTGACTACTTTTGTGAAAATAAATATAAATAGCATAAAATAATATATAAATAAAAGTATACATATATGTTAAAAATAAAATTAACACAATGAAACATACCCTGACCCATACAAACGAAAGAAGCACACACACACACACACACACACACACACACACACACAGACACACTTGCACTTATGCCCTGGGGCAGTGGTCAGTATTCTGGTTTCCTTGCAATGCTGGAGCCAAAAGAGCAGGAATATCCTGCCTGCCAGTTACTCTTGGCTTTTGGATGAAGGGAACATCACAGCAGTGCTGTTTTTACAAACTTGGCCCAAAGTGCCATCAAAAGAACCACCTTTGGAACTCTTATAGCATATGCAAAGTATTTATAGTCAAAGTGAGACTCTTACAGGTTTTAAATCAAACTCTTAAGGCTAAGAGGTCTCTGAAAATAAAGGGTTTATTAAGTTGTACAGGTGCTAGCCAGAAGGAAAGGACTGGTCCTGGGGCAAGTTCCCTAAGCCTCCAGCAACTTAGCCAGAAGGCCAGTGAAAAAATGTCCATCAGACCTAAGGTTAGGCCAGAGTGTTTTATAATGAAATTTTGGGAAGAGGAAACACAAATAAGCTGCACTGAACTTACATTGGCTATAGATAAGAGGGGCAAGACAAAGCAGGCAAAGTGCCGAGAGGTTAGTCCATAAAGAGAAGGTTTTGCTACTTCTTGGTTGGTTGATTCCAAAAGCAGAATGCAATGTGGCCTTCAGCATACAGACAAGGAATGTGGAATGTTTCTTCTTTTTTCTTTGTTGATTTAACTTGAAGTTGAAGCTGTAAGTTCATTGGACTTCTCTTTTCTTTTTCCTCCCTCCATTTTCTGGCCTATAACTTAAGACATCCCAAAATTGTTATCATTTCCCCCCTTTATTGGGGCCTTTCAGAGTAAGCATTGCGGATGGATGCTGCATTAATTTTATCACTTCTTATGTAGCCATTTTATGTTCCAGGTCACATCTTACATTGCTAGGAAGATTCATTCCTAGGAAGTCATATCCCAGAGGGTAGGGAAATTTGTAGCTAACAACAGTGAGATTTTTTTTTTTGTCCAATTAGGAGTGGTAGAGAGGAAGAGAGATCAAGCATCTAACCATTCACCCACAGAATTCTTCAGTGTTTTCAAAAATAACTTCTTCTGGAAAGTTATAGGTAGTTCAATCTTTTGAGCTAGGGTAATGTTAGGCTGAAATTCATTCTACTGATTTACATATTTGGGAAAAATAAAAGGTATAGCATTTAGAGATTATAACAATCAAAAGAATGCCAAGTAGAAGTATCACACTATCTATAACATTTTTCTAAGTAATCATTTGATTTCTACTAATAATCAACCCAAAAGATCACTAAGCAGATTAAATCCAGGTTCCATGGTAGAGACCTATTGGATCCAGGTGGCTTCTTTTCTAATAGTTTCTAAATGGGTTTCTACTTCATGAGACATATTTATATAGACACAGCAAGATGCATTCCTTACCATACATATGCCTGCTTGTTCTGCTAATGTGTAGTCTAAAGCAATTCGTCTATCTAATTCAAGATTGGGTGAAGAGTCAGTAGCTTTTTCCTGTGCCATAATGGAAGCAGCATTCTCTTCAGCAAGGTTGCCTAATGTAATGGAAAGATTTCTAATCATATGCTCATGGTTAGCAACATCCCCCCATGGCAAAAATGCTCTTCCAAAGGAGTAGATGAAGCTACCATCTAAAGTAGCTTGTTTAAATCCAGAGGGAAGTTCAGGGGAACTAGACCAGCTCTGAGTTTCCTCTGCATCAAATATGGATACAGGTGTAAACAGATATCCTAGGAGGCATTGCCCCCTCATGATCCATCCTTTAATGCATCTACGGGCCCATGGGTGGTGATCTCCTCCACAGACAAAAATAAAGCCAGGGGGTGCACATACAAAGTGCTCAAGGTTTTGTCTAATTTGTTCTCGTAGATCATTAAGCCATGGGTCAGTAGTAGCACACCCAGGTAAATCTGGACCTTCACCTTTGAGGGATCCATTATGGAATTTTTCTAAAAGTTTTATTAATGCACTTTCAGCCTCTTCCATAGTCTCATGGGTAAACTTGGGAGGAATGATACGAGTATAAATATAAAAACATGGCAAAGGTTGACTGGAATGTGCTAGACGAACTGGATAGCTGATTATGGGGTTATATCCAACATAGCTATGACGGGTTCGGTTGACAATGCACTTAGGAATTGAGCTAAAGTTTAGAACAGGTTGTGCCAGTAGACCATTATGTTCATGAGTGGTATGAGGGTTGGGATGGCATATCCAACATTTTGTTAAATCTCCAGAAGTTGCTAGAGACTCTGAAATTCTGACTATGGAATTCTCTTTCCATGCCTGGGCAAAGGTGACAAATATAACTACATATATAAATGTTTTCATTATTATTTGTAGAGATTATGGTGAGAATAAAGGCTTGAAATAGATAATCTAAAACACAAGGAAACTGATCAGCTTTGTGTAACACAATCAAAATGAAAAATATTCCCCAAAATAAAATTAGTATAGTATATAAAATAAGCAGTAGTTTAAGGTTTACACAGGCCTGTTCCAGACTCTTAGGCAGAAGTAGTCAACTTTAAACTGTCAGTTATTATTTTTTTCTGGTCAGATGAAGCTTGATGTTGGCAATGGGGATTAGCGCTTTTAGTGGAAATGTGGATCCAGAAGTTAATTCCCTTGAGTTTGGCTGCACAGGATTTCACAGGATGTACCTGGAAAGGACCTTTCCAGCGGGGTTGTAAAGAATTTTTACAAAGATGTCTTTTCTAGTATACAAAATCAGCAGGCTGGATTCTGAGGTAGAAAGTCACTCCTCTTGCTGCTGTAAAAGAAGATTGTTTTACTAAAGAGTAATTTTCATTAACAACCTTTATAAGCTCTTAACAATTTGTAAGAATTCTCCATGTAGTGGCTAAAGACTCTAGGGGCACAAAGAAAAGATGTATAGGTCTTCCTGTTATGATTGCCAAAGGGTAAAGTCTATGCTTCCCAAAGGGGGTGGGCCTTCAATTCAAAAGAACTGTAGATGAGGCTTTTGATCAAGGAATTTCTAAGATTTCCATAAATGTAGCCGAGTTTTAATGATTTTGTTTATTCTTTGTACCAATTCAGAGGACTGGGTTGGTATGCAGAATGGAAATGTTGTAATATTGACCAAATAGCACATACTTGTTGGACAATTTGTCTCATGAAGTGGGACATTGCTCTGTCAATGTGTAGTGCATGAGGAGTTCTCCAGGTTGGTATAGTCTTTTCTATTGGAAGCCAAAGAGGCAGCAGTAGCATGGTGGACAGGGAAAGCTTCCACCCAATGAAAAAACATGCAAACCATGTACTGACAGCCATTGCAGAGAGGCAGCTGTATGAAACCTATTTGCTATGCTTAAAAAGGATTTGTTGGTAATTTCAATCTCTCTAGCTGGGCTTTGGTAGGTTTGAATTGTACTTTGGAAATGTGGGGCACCAGGACATGCGAAGGTAGCACAATGTTTTTGGCTCCACCAAATATTGTTTGGCAAATTCTTTTTTTAAAATTTTTCCTTTTCTTTTTAAAATTTTTATTGGTTTACAATAGTACACATGACATTAGGATTTATTTTGACATAATTATAAATATGTGGAGTACTGTTTGCTCCAATTAAGTCCCCAATACTTACCTACTTCCCTTTCCTCTACTCTGCTGTTCCCTTTCCTCTACTCTACAGATCTATTTATTTATATTTTTTAAAATGAGTCTTATGGATATACATAATGGTGAGGTTCACTGTAATATATTCATGGATTTACTTTGGAAAATTAGGCAAATTCTAACATCTTTGTGGACCAAAGAGCTGGGTCATATATACTTTGGAATATTCTTTTCAACATGGAACCAGGTAATACAGGAAGTTTTTTAGGTCCATACCAAAGGTTTTTTTTGGAGTTCAGAAAACCTCCAAGGTTTGCCAAAAATTCTCTCATTATCAGAGGCACTAAACTAAGCCTTAGGTATAAATTATAGGAAAAGTTCATTATATACGGTGTTTTCTAATGCTCCTGGGGAGTAGTGTCAGGACGAGGATTTCAGGCTCAGTGGTGTCTGTATTTTGAACTGCCCTTCTTATGGCAACATCAGCTAATAGATTTTCTACAGCATGTTCATTTCTAATTTAGAATATCTGTAAACCTTGATGATAGTTAAGTTATTTGGAAACAAAATGACATCCAGTAGTTCCAACACAAAAGAACTCTTCTCAACTTCTTTGAGCAGTGATAATTGTTCTTTGTTTCTATCACATTCCAAAATCATGGCCCATGTCAAATGTATAATGAGAATCTGAATAAATATTGGCTTCTGGTTCTTTATTTCATATATAGTCCTATGTTAAAGCATAAAGTTCTGATTGTTGGGCTGAGGTGAAATGTGGTAAGTGGCTTTAAGAATTTCAAATAGATTAGTTCTTGCATGACCAGTAGCATATTTCTGATTTTCACATTTTAAATATGAATTTAAAGGGTACCAAGCCCCATCAATATTAGGTATTACAGTTTCCTTTAAATATTTTCTAGGGAGTGAAAGAGTGACAGTTAATAATATGCAGTCAAGAGGGTTTTGTATAATTCTGTGGGTAGTAAAGTTGCTGGATTGAGTATATGACATCTTATCATAGTGACGTGGACTGCTAACAGGAGGGTTATCTCATATGAAGTCAATTTGTTGGCAGATAAGATGCTGTGTGTGACCTGAAGCAAGCAAGGATTGTGCTGCATGGGGAACATATATAAAGAGGTGCCTACATCTATGTCTTCAGTGACTTTTACTGGAAGGACAGTAGCAGGAATTGCTCATAAGCAAAGAGGCATTCCTTGTTCTACACAGCCTAGCTACGGACTGTAATATCCCAAAGCCTATGCATTCCTCCACTTTTCTATGTAAGTACTCTGAAAACAGTGCCTTTCCATTTGTGCCCAGATAAATGGAATCATGAATCATAGTTTGGAAGGCCTAACTTGGGTTGCTCAGAGTTTCCTTTAAAATCTTAAAACCCAAAGCTGTTCTATTGACTACACTAAAGGTTCTGGTATATAGGCATGGAACATTTCATGGAATGGCTTACTTTGCAATCAAAGAAAAATTAGGAATCCAATTTTGACCGTATTCTGTCAGTGTGCCAAATCCTCTCAATTGTCTTTGAGTAGTTGGTCTAGGATATTTTTGTCTGTGTGCCAAACAATTATCATCCAACTTGAGTCTTCAGAAAATATGATATGTTGTAGATATTTAACAGACTCACCAATAAACTTCAGTTTTCCTTAGATGCCTTTATGTCTGTCCTTTGTTGGTCAGAGTTTGGAGCAGTTTCTTAAATGTCTGTCTTGAAGGACTGAAAAGGAATAAGCACAGAGTAGTAAGTCATCAGCATATTGTAATAAAGCTGTCCCCTCAGAGAAAGCTAAATTGCTTAGAGCTTGTTTTAAAGTCTGTGGGCTTTCAGTATATCTTCAAGACATTATAGTCCAGGTGAATTGAAGACTATCTCAATTAAATGCAAATAAAAATAGACTTTCTGGACCTATAGGGATATTAAAGAATGCACTGCATAAATCAGTTACTGTAAAGAAACTACTATCTGGTGGAATATCAGCTTGGAGGGTATGTGGATTTGGAATGACTTGGATTTACTCCTTGATCTATAGCTTGAAAGTCTTGAACAGACTCCAACCTCTATATGTGTGCATGTTTGGTACTGGGGACTGAACCTAGGGTCACTTAACCATTGAGCTACATCCCCAACCTTTTTTATGTTTTGAGACAGGTTCTTGCCAAATTGCTAAGGCTGGTTTTGAACTTGCAGTTCTCCTGCCATAGCTTCTTTGGGATTATAGGTGTGTGCCACCACACTCAAGTGTTATGGGTTTTTTTTTTTTTTGTTAAACAGGCAAAATTGGAATGCTACCAGGACTCATACAAGAAGTGATTAATCCCTTCCTTATACATTCCTCAGTTGTTAGTTGTATTCCTTCCATTGCCTGCTTACTGAAATAATATTGATTAATTTGAGGTAAAGGTTTAGATTTATCAATGGTGATTTTTATGGGGGTGGCACTGTAAATTTTTCTGATGCTGATCCAGGAAGAGGTCCATAGAGCTTCAAGAAGGTCTCTAAACTCTGGACAAGAGTGATTATCAGCTGGACACTTTGAATTAATTTCAAGAGAAAAGAGAAAGTTACCATACTTATTATGTTCTCTATTGTTTGTACCCAAGCAGATACAATCCAATGTTATATTTCCTCCTTAGGAAAAAGAAAACTTTACAGAATTATGCTTTTGGAGAAAATCTGTACCTCTAATATGTATGGCAAAGGGACCGATCAGAAAGCAGTGGGTCAACATCTCAAACAAGCGTTTACAAGCTTGGAAAGAAATAATGAGAGAAAATTTAAATCCATCCAAGTTTAATTTCTTTAGTACTCCTGAAGGAGGGACTCCTGGATCTAACTAGGGCTTAAGGTGGAGAGGATGGTGCCCTACTATCTGTTAAGATGGGATAAAGGTCAGGTTCCATTTGAATAAATGTTTTTCCCAGAGAATTTAAACGAAGGAGGGGCTTCAGTTGCTGTGTTCCCTGAGTTCTGTCAGATTTCACTTTTGAGGATTTCAGGTTGTCTCTTTTGAATTATTTTTAATTTAGTCCTTTTCTCAATATCCAGGTTTCTTATAGTAATGACAGATTATTCAAGTTTGTTTTCAGATTTATAATTGGCTTTTGCCTCTAATTGCTGGAGCTACAAATTCATTTATGATTAGCCTTCTTCTCTCTGACTTCTTTAAACATTTTGGTTAAATAATCAGTCTGGGTCACAAGTTGGACAGGGGGATGTACTTTCTAGTCAATTTTGACTTTTAATTAGAGTAGGTAGTTGTTTGTTTAGTCCATTAAGAAAAACTGAACTTAAGGAAGTTTTAGTAGTTTTGGCATTAAAAAGGCAAACCAGAATTCTTTTGGAAAAAAGGACAGAGTTGTTTGAAGTCATTATAAATAGATTTTCCTTTAGGGAATCTTGGATTTTGGACCAGTCTACAGGTTTGGAAAAGGCTCAAGAAACAGAGTCCCAAAGCGGTTTGGCAATGCATTTATCTTTGTCAAAAGAAGGACTGTATTATTGGTTTGTGTCCCCAGGAAAACTTTCAGGTTTTTGCCAGTCTGCAAGGTGCATCGAATGCTGTCCCTGTCGCAGCCACACTATACGAACCAGTTGTTATAAATAATGCCACTCTGGCTTATAGGGAGCATATAATAACATTGAATTCTCATCAAAATTCATGGGAATCTTTATGTGGATCTGCGATTTTTTTTTTTTTTGCCTTAGCCCTTAATTTAGACCTTAATTCTGCTTTAGACCAGGCAGTATAAGTTATAGTTTTTTTCTTTTCTTTGGGGATGACCAGCTCCATGTTCAATCTCGGCTGATTCATAATCTATTTTCTGTTCACCCTCGACTGGATTCTGACTGAGGACAGTAGGTACCTAGGTAGCAGCAGCCCCCACCACTCTATGGCCTTCTGAGTCTTTAGGTCTAACGGCTGTTTTTCTTTCATGTTCACCAATTGCTCTAGCAGCTGTTTTTTCTTCCATTGGGAGGGGTTCTGGACAAGTTACCACTGATATTTGTATTTTGATTTTAAATAGATCATTAAAATAGGTTCTGAGGGGCTGGTAGGGGAACTGAAAAGGGAGGAGAAGGGAAAGGGAGAAAAGAGGAGGGAAGGGATTCCGATGCAGACAGAAAAATTGGATAAAGTGGTTTGGTTGAGTGGGTGGGAGAGTACCTGGCAGAATCTCTTAACTTTTTCAAATCCCCACCCGCCACACACTGTTTAATTTTTACAGGTCTCAGTTATTTAAGGAGAATTTTGTGAGGAGCAATTTTAGAGTCTAGAGATTACCTACTGGGTTTAGTACCAGTTTAACTTTCCATTCTAATGGCTTTGCTTGTTTTCTAAATTGTTTCACAAAAATAACCAAAAGTGCTTCTCAGATCAGAAGTACCACTTACAGGCAATTACAAAAATATTATCTTTCTTTGTACTTACAAGAGTTTCTCTTAGTCAATCAAAACCTGGGAAGGAGTGTGTCTTGCTGAAATGTGCTGCTAAGAGAACCACTCCCCAAGGGTGGTTGGCTACTCTTTTGCATGTCTCAGATGCCCTATATGCCAGATGTCTCAGGGTGCTCCACGTTTCGGGAAGACCAGTCCCTTATTTTGCACCTTCTAGATGATCAGGAGCATTCCTTCTAATCCAGGGAGGGATTATGTTCTTCTATTGGGGTCCCTGTGAGACTGTTATACGTTAGGTACAATTAGTCCCAAAATGACACTTTTGAAAAATTTATAGTCACCTGGAAACTTTCTCATTGAGATTGGAAGGAGAAGTGTCTCTTTTCTTTGGGATGAGACTTTTCATTTATCCTCATTTAATAGTAATATAGCTAATCGCTTTGATCAGTCAGAGCTGCAAATCCAAATTGAGTTGTAATTATATCAATGGCCAGAAGATGTCACCATGAGCTAAAAGTATTTAATGCAGAAAGTACACAGATGACAAGTCAAACAAACCTGGCAAATCAACAAATCATAATGCCAGATATAGGGGCATCCTCCCAGAATTCACCAGCTCCAGTTTGGCAACTCTGCACAGATGACAACTCTTTTGCAAAGTTCCCACTGCCACTGAAGACCTCAATAGCAAAAACCCAGGGACAGCCTCCCAAAGGTGTACTTCAAATGTGGAACCTTAGTTCTAGGACTTCAAAAGCCTCTGGAAAGGCACTCACCTTAGTTCTGGTAGTCTTAAAGGGACTCTTGGTGCCGTATTCAGTTCCAAGGAAAATATCTTTCTTTGTGATTCTTCAGAAGGCAGGATCCCAATGCTACACCAATAAGGCTAGATTAAATTCTTGAGACTAAGAGGTCTCTGAAAATAAAGGGTTTGTTCAGCTGTACAGATGCTCCACAAGGTGAAGAACCGATCCTGGGACAAAATCCCTAAGCCACCAGCAGCATGGCCAGATAGCCAGTGGGAAAATGTCCACCAGACTTAAGGGGCCAGGGTGTTTTATAGTGAAAATCTGGGGAAAAGAAATAAATCATTTACACTGAGCTTACATTGGCTATAGATAAGAAGGGTGGGAGGACATGAAGCAGGAAAGTGCTGGGATAGGAGGTTAGTCCATAAAGAGAAGGTTTTGCTACTTCTTGGTTTGTTGGTTCCAGGAGTGGAATGTGATGTGGCCTTGTTGGGTAATCTTCAGCATACGTGTAAAGAATGTGGAACAGTTTTTTTCTTTGTTGACTTAGCTTGAAACTCTGAGTTAAATTGTCCTTCTCTTATCTCTTCCCTCACTCCATTATCTGGCCTTTTAATTTACTCCATTTCTTTGATCACAGTTAAGGTGACTATGGCAGTGACAGCAATCCATTAGTGTATTCTGGCCCCCATTAAAGGAATTTGTGAAGTAGAAATGGACTGAACCAAGGACTGTAGGGAAAATAGCTTCAGGACCTGAGTGCTGTTTCCTTCAACTCATACAGTTCTAAGCAAGCCTAAAGGCCAACTCTGATCGGATGTATAGCCCTCTAGTCAGTTCTCATTAATGCTTGGGTTGGAAATACTTGGGGAGCCAGCTTCCTAAGGCCCTTCTGCCTGTTGGAGAACCCAAGGCAGAGGACTATTTTGATAACCTCTTCTGACAACCAAAGAGGTTGCTGACAAATGTAGGAAAGTCAGAATCAGAGATGAGATCCCATTTCGTGGGTTTGACGATATACATAACCTAACTTAGGGGGCAACCTTGCAGGGCAAACCTGCTCTTAGAGACCTATTGGGTAAGGGATTTTAAATGCACATGTATAAAGCAAGAGCTAAAAGAACAAGGGACAATGGGCCAGGGTGGGAACCTTGGACCAGGAACTCTATGAGATTTCAAGACATCTCTTGGGGAGTCAATTGTAGTCTGAGGAATAAATGGTAATAGTTTTCTTGTTTGAAAAAATATATATGTTGCACACAAAAAATATATTCATGAATATATCAGGAGGGATTTGTAACACAGTTAAAAGTACACATAAACATATTAATATGTAGAATGTTTATTCACATAAATGTGTAGCTGTCCCTGACCGTGTGAGGGTATTTCCCCTGACATTGATGAAGAAAAGAAATACTGTTTTAGTCAGCTTTTTCACTGCTGTTACTAAAAGACCTGACAGAAACAATTTTAAGGAGGAAAAGTTTATTTGAGGGCTCATAGTTTCAGAAGTCTCAGTCCATAGCCAACTCCATTCCTTGGGGTATGAGGTGAGGCAGAACATCATGGTGGAAGAGTGTGGCTGAAGGAAGCAGCCCACATGATGATCAGAGAGCAGAGAGAGACTCTACCTCCCAAGATACAGAATATATTCCCCAGAGGCATGCCCCCAATTACCCACCTCCTCCAGCTACACCCTACCCACGTTCAGTTACCGTTCAGTTACCGTTCAGTTAATCTCATCAGGGGATTAATCCACTGATTGTGTTAAGACTCTCATAACCCTATAATTTCTCCTCTAAACCTTGCATTGCCTCACACATGAGTTTTGAGGGACACCTCACTTCCAAACCATAAAAATACATATGTATGCATGTATATATACATGAATAAACACAAATACAATTTTTATGCATATATAACTATGGATAACAAAATTTATAGATATATAAAGAGCATACATAGACAAATATATTAGTATATATTAAAAAAATAAACCTGAAAAACAAAACATATCCTATCTCATATACACACACACAAAAAAAAAACTGCATTTATGCTGAAGCAATGGTTGGAATGAATCTCTCCCAGGTAAGGGAGAGTAGCTATGCACCAGCACTCATTTTTCTGTGGAAGCAATGGTGATGTGCTTGGAATTAGATGACCTCAGCTAAAGGGATTGGCTAAGAAGGATTGGATGGAACTGAGAGCTGTTGGAGAATCCTGAGGACTAAGGAAATGACTTTGGAAGCTGAATTTTACATATTTTGCACAAGCCAATTTTGGCCAATTCTAATTAAATCTAAAAGCCTCCTGGACAGAACTAATATCTGCACAGAAAACACCTGGTGAACAAGGTGCATGAGGCCCATCTACTTGAGGAAAACCCAGGAGAGAGAACTGGCTTAACAACCCAGTCTGACCAGGAAATCATGTATCAGAGAAAAGGAAGTGGTTTAGAGATACAGTGGAGGGTAGTTGGATAGCATTTAGTCAAACTAGGAATTAGGTTGTGGGGGAAATATTTTCTGAAAGACCCAGTCTATGTGGATTTGAAATGCACATGTCCAAATTAGGAGCAAAGAGAGTACACAGAGGCAATGCAGTTGGCTGAGGACTTTGGATTGGCTGCTGTGGGATATTTTGAGGCATCTCTTTCAGTCAGTGCTAGACTGGTAGTTATAGATAACTACCTCAGTCCTGTTTAATAAGCATTTGTATATACACACACACAAAAACCATTCATAAAATATTGAGAAAAATATATAACCCTTAAATATATATAGAAACATATTAATGTGTATATATAAAATGTAGGAATTTATTAATACCTGTGTTTATTTTGTAGCTACTTGTGGCAGATTTGGGAGTCATACCATGCATTGATGAAGAAAAGATATAAATGCACACACACAACTACAAACAAAAATACATTTACATAGATAAATGTAGATAGGATTATACACATAAATATATATCAATATACATGTAAAAAAATCTACATGTAGCTAGGTGCTTATAGTCCCAGCTACTGGAGAGACTGAGGCAGGAGGATTACTTGAACCCAGCAGTTTGGGGCCAGCCTGGGCAACAGAGCAAGACCCCATCTCTTAATAAACAAACAAACAAACAAATGAAACCATGCAATGAAACAAACAGTGTCATACACAAACTTACAAGTATGCTTGGGTCAATGGGCACTCTCTTAATGTACTGACAATGCTGAAAGCCACAAATGCCAGTGAATTTACTGGCTGCCAATTCCTTGTGTATGTCAGCTGAAAGGAAGCAGTAGGACAGGGTCCTTTGGACAAATGTAGCCAGAGTGCCATTATCTTCAGTGGAAATTGTTTTCTTAAAATATTCAAACAGGATGAGACCACTTGTTTTGAAACCCAGTGAAGGTGCATGCAATAGAATCCAGGTGTTGGTGGTTGGAATGGGCCTCTTTTCCAGGTAAGGAAGATTAGGTGGGTCTTAGCTCTTAGGTTTCCATGACTGCGATAGCAATGTGATTGAGGTAAATTGACCCTTGGTAAAGAAAAGGGAGTACCTAGAAGCAATGGTTCTGGGTTGGGTCCTTGGACCAGGAGTGCAGTAAGATTTCAAAACATCCCTTGGGCAGTCAATTATAGGCTAAGGAATAAGTGCCCACTGCAGCTGGTAAGAGCCTAGTTTGAAAAATATTTGTATATGTATATACATGCACTAAAAATATATTCATAAATATATTACTAGGAATATGTAACATACACCAATATATACATAGACATTAATGTGTTTAACAGTAAAATATTGAGGTTTATTTATGTAAATATATAGGCTTATAGTGTGATGTATTTCAACATTGTTGAAGACATAATTGCTCATACGTACATATGCACATATGAAAACATATATATCTTTAATTAAATTCAGTGAACTGGTAAAATGTATTGGTGTATACATGAGAATATACATACCTAAATAAATACTAAATATAAACATAACAAAATGAAACACATGTTATCTCATACACACACGCAAACTTGCATTTATACCTGGGCTAATGGACACTGTTCTCATCTACTTGCAGTGCTGTGAGACATAACTGCCAAGGAATTTCCTGGCTGCCAGTTCTTTCTAGCCTTTGGCTTATGGGAAACAGCAGGGAACTGCCCTTTTCACAAACTGAGCCCAAATGCCATCACCCTCATTGGGAGCTGGGTCTTTTCTTACACCTGTGGAACAAGGGAGATCACTTCTTTTGAACATGCAATTAGGGCAAATACACCAAAGTCCAGCTGTTTGTGGTACTCTCTCAGGAGATGAAGATGAATTGACATTAGCCTTAGGTTGCTACAGAAATTGCAATATGGTTGGGATAATATGGCCCTGGGTATGGTCAAGAAGGAATGGACTGAACTGAGAGTTCCTGGAGAATTCCAAGGACTAAGGAAATGACTCCAGAATCTGAGGGCCACACATACCTGAGCATGTCAGTTTACGTCAGCTTTAATTGGATCTATACCCTAAATGGTCAGGTACTAACACCTGGATTGAACATGCCTGGGGAGCCATGTGCCTAAGATCTTTCCACTTGGAGGAAATTCCAAGATAGGAATGTTTCAACAATGCCTTGTGACCAGGGAAAGAGGTTGCAGAAAATAAGAAGCACGTCAGAGATGGAGTATTGAGCCCTCTTGCCTGATGGTTGCTGGATAAGTATAGCCACTTCTTGTGATGCAAAAATGATCATGACAAGCTGGTGTTTAAGGCATAAAACACATTTATAGGTACACACAAACACACATACACAAATATAAATTTATTCACATCAATGTGTAGAGGCTACTGGCTACTTCCAGTGTGGGGTGTTTCACCAATGTGTAAGAAAAGACTTTAATGCACACACAAACAAGCACAAATAAAGAGAAATTTATTTTTATTTTTTTTATTTAAAAAATTTTTTTAGTTGTAGAGGGACATAATATCTTTATTTTATTTGTTTACTTTTATGTGGTGCTGAGGATTGAACCCAGTGCCTTACACACGCTAGGCAATGGTTCTGCCACTGAGCTACAGCCCCAGCCCAGAAATTTATTTTTTACATAAATATAGATAACATGTAAAAATATATAGACAGATGAATACATAAATACATAAAAACATACAAATTTAGGATAATAGAATATACATACTTTAGAATAAGGCATTCTGTAACCATGGATGGTGGTTTTGGCTAAAGCATTATGTGCATGGAAGGTAAATCTATACCCAGGATAAGTGTCTTCCAGTAAGGACAAAATGCTGCCCCTTCCATTATGGAAGTGGTCTAATGTAATCAATCTGCCACAGGTTACTGGCTGATCTCTCCAGGGAATGATGCCTTTTTAGGGGCTTAGGGTTGGTCTCTGTTGTTGGCAAGTTGGGCACTCAGCAGTGGCTGTGGTCAGATCAACCTTGGTGAGTGGAAGTTCATGTCATTGAGCCCATGCATGGCCACCAACCCTACACCATAGCTACTTTGCTTATGAGTCCAATGGGCAATGACAGGGGTGGCTGGGGAATGAGGTTGACTGCTATGCACAAACCAAGTCATACTATCCACTTGATTATTAAAATCTTCCTCTGCTGAGGTGGTGTCACAGGAAAGTGGGGAGCTGAACTCCAAACATTGGTTCTTGTGTTCCCACAAAAGAAAATTTAAAGTTGAACACCAAAAGCCACACAGGAGAACTTCATTGTAAGTGAAAGTAGAGTGACACTAAAGTGAGGCTCAAGCAAAGAGCACTCTCTCTAGAGAGAGAGAGAGTAGGTTATCTTGGAGCAGAGAATGACAAAGGAAATTACTGTTCCAAATTTATTATTGCTTAATATTTGACTTTTGAACTGGGGTCCTCTTTCTCCAGTCTTTGCCAATCAGGTGTTTAATTCCTCCTTCACCTTGGGTGATGAAGTTTTTGACCCTAATTGGTCCTCTCTGGAACTGTCATGGTGGCCATCCTATTCAGGGAGGCTTCCTCTACAAGTCAATCCTATGTTAACATGGGTATTGGAATCAGTGGTCTGTAAGAATTTACCCTTAGTGTGATTGTGTTGCTAAAGAAACATCCCTTCCAAGATATGTGGAGGTACCTATGGCCATAGTTCCTAGATTTACCCTGACCTCAGTGGACCCTGCCAAGAGTTAGTCCCATTAATCCTTTTTTCCTAGATGCATTTCCCCTGTAGTCTCTTTTGTTTCTATTTACTTATTCTCAAGGTCTGTGTACTGATGTTTTCCTACAGGTTATCTGCTACAAGTTATTTGATGATCTGCCTTGGCAGTAAAGTAAAGAAAAGTTTAAGAGTAACTTAAAGTGAACCTATGACCTTGTTATGCTTTCCACCATTCATTAGCAACTCCTACCTAAAATTGCCCCCTCAAGATTGGAGCCCTTAAATCATATAGGGAATGAGAATCAATGAAATCAAATCATTAGCTACTTCCTGCTGATTAGGGGTATAGGCCTATAGGGTAGGTATCTCCAACCTTTGCTCTCAGTAAAATGCTCTGTATTATGCATGAGGTCTATTCAGGGATCCATCTTAAATCTCTGATTTAATAACAACAGATTTCAAAGTCATCTAGGTGGCGAATGTCCTATGAGAAAAACAACAATACATAAGTATAGGAATAAAATTGATGCAACAACTGCAGAGCAACATCTAAATACACCAATGAATTTGATAGTGACTATAGAGATCAGCAATTTCCTCTACCAGGAAGTCCCAGAAAATCATGAACTAAAAAGTTGTCCCCGTGACAAAGCCAGTGAAGACATAAAATATATTTGAGAGTACAAATCATTGAGGACTTGAGTCATCACATTGTCAGAATTGTCAGGAATGGAAACACAACATTCAGCCTGAATGATGGCCCAAGTGCCACCCTGAGCTGCACTGAGAACATCCAAGGCCATTCAGTTTTCTAGAACAGCTTTCCTCATGAGTGTCATCTCTGGGTTAAGGAGAGAAATGCCTTTCTCAGTGTCATGGAGAGCTTTAGGGTTATAATTGGTCAGAGCTTCCACATGCCAGATTACATGCTCTAGACCATTTGTGGGATAAACAATGAAGCTAAATGATCAGACCAGTGAAAAAACAGATTGAGTTTACTTATGTAGGAGGTTAGGAAAATTTGTGTGTCTCAGATTGACTCAGAAAAAACTTATGTCTTTGGCAATGATTTTTGTGATAATTATTAGGCAATCCTGTATAAGAGCCCTGTCTTTATAGCCTACCAATAATTTTTGGAAGGAGTGACACAAGTGTACATTTCAGGTTACATTGAAAGAGTCATTGTCTTTTTAAATGTCCTTGTCTGATTGTGTTTTTGTTGTACTCTCCTGTCAGGTGTTTAAGACCAGTTTGGTCAAAATCAACCTTTTCCTACCCACTTTTAAGAGTCAGTTGAGATTTATTAGGAGTTATTCTTGGGAACTTGTGAAAAGCCTCTTGGCTTATTTAGCTTTCTCTTACCAGTTATGCCATCTGCCAGTATGAGTCAGGGTCTTTCTGATCACATTTGGGTTCCCCTGGAAGCATCAGAGACATTTCCCTCTCCAATGACCCTCCTCTTTGCAGAATGTGAACTTATTGTCTTCCTATTCTCTTGGATTTTCATGATCACTCTGAGTGGGAGGTCAGGTGACTTACCAGAGTTGGAGGACGAGAAATCCAGTTATTCCCTGAGTTCTGGCTGACCTTAGAGGGCAAGGGACAAAATATTGACGGATTTTTTTTCCCTTCACTTTTTTTCTTCCTTGGCTTCTGTCTTAAAGTTTTGCCTTTAAATATCTAACAGGCCAGTTTTACCATTCTTGAAATGGAAGTAGTGAGCTGTGATCGGTACTGTAAGTCAGCATTATATCCCATCTGTCCTGGAGGCGATGTCTTATTGTCTTAACTCAGGTTATTCTGTTAGAAGGAGTACTTCTGTAAAACACTAACAGATAATAGTTATCAAATGAAATTAGAAAGAGCAAAAACATACTTGATTTGTAAATCTAATAGCCACAGAAATTATCTTAATAGGTAATGTTACTAAAAACTTGATCTTTGCTTTGTCCCTGATGCTAATACAGTAATAAAGACAAGGTTTTGAGAAAAAAGAAGGGTGTGTGTGTGTGTGTGTGTGTGTGTGTGTGTTTTGTTTTTTGATTTTTGCTTTTTTGTCAGCAAAGGAAAAACATAGGTGATCAACTACAGGGGAACAGTAGACCCTTCAAAACATGATTCAGTGGCTACATTTCAGTTGTTCCCTGTCCAGGGTTGTAATTTATTTGTAACTTTATGAGATACCTGCTTTTTATTTTTTGCCTTCTGGCATCACTAAGTCCAAATTACTTCATTCCTATGGTGTGTGTGTACTCAAGGGCAAATAACTTGGCCTGGAATGGGAATGAAGGTAATCTTGCTTTCCCCAAGGTTAGGGAAGTAAAGTGGAAAAAGAGAAGAAAAGAAAACATGTCAGTTTTGAAATAAGCCACAGGGGCCAAGAAGCAAGGATTACATTGAAAGCATAAAGTGAACCCTTGTTATAGTAAGAGCAGATCAATGTTTTAAGGAATTCTTGTTGTTTTTAAACAGAGAGAAAAAGACTTTATTTCATAATGCATTAAAAGTTGACATTAGAAAAACCCTTAAATAACTTTGACTGCTGATTATAGCCAACTTAATTACATACAAACTCTTGAGATTTGCCTTTCACAAAACTTTTGTAAATACATTAGAGGTATTCTAAAAATTGTTTACATCCTTCATTTTGTCCTCTTTCATCTTGAACTTTAGGACAAAAATATTATTTTACCTTGCAAGAAACTTCCTCATTCAGAAACTTCCCTTTCCCCTTTAATTTTCCTTCCCAAAGTATATTTGTATGCCTATAAATTTCTTACATCTCTTTCCAAATTGTTGACCTTTTAAGTTTACATTTTGAAAGAATCCTTAAAAAATTGATGAATGTATGCAAAATTACTCATGTTTCTCAATGAAATAAAATATTTTATGCTTTTCTTATAATTTTCTCATCAAAGCTAGCTTGGTTTCTTTTTGTTTCTTGTGTGTAGAAAACATGCTAGTAGAATTTTATCTTTAATCATCTTGCTTTAGTGAAGACCCAGAAATAAAGCAATCTTAAGCTATCTTTCCATTTACCACCAATTTGTAAAACACATTTAATAAACCCAAGTACATGCTGTCTTATAGAATTCAAAAAGCCAATAGTACTTGAATTTATATTTAGCAGTTGATAATTAAATATTTTAACTTTGCAAATTCATCAGAGGTCTCCTTTTACAAACACATTTATAAGTGTTTGTCCAATTTATGTTAAATCTAATTTACCCATTTTTAACTTAGGTTACCCGTGACAACCTATTCCAGTGAACATTTTACATCATTTTTTCCTCTGTTGAAGAAAAATTCTAACAGCAATGGACAGTGTACTTTAAACATTGTGTAGAAAACAATTTCTTTATTGACGATCTTCTGGAAAGAAAAATTATGTTAGTAGCTTTAGAGACGTCTTTGTTTACATATTCAACCATTTTAAGTTGCATCAACTGAAAGGCATTTGTATCCATTCCTTCTTTTTTCTCTATGAGCACTCATTTATTTATATGCCAATTTTGGTACCACGTACATGATATATAGACACAAGCACATATGTAAACACAACATACAACACATAGGTGTGCACACATAGACATAAAAATCAACAGGAAACAAATACTTTATATCTTTTTTTTGCAGGTATTAGATTCCCACAGATAGGAGACAAAAGAGTTGCCATTAAATTAAAATGGCAAAAGAGTTGCCATTAAATTAAAATTAAAATAGAGCTGTCACATATTTTTACAGTATGACTTGGACATGGAAGGGCCTGTGTAGTTGGAAATGCTAGGAGTAGAATCTGTCAGCCATGGTGGATGCAGAAATCTAAGGTTGAGATGCCCACTCATCCTCTATGGGGTCATATTCACTCCTACATCCACCACCACTGTTTTTTCTCCCTGCTTGGGACCTTTTGAAGGAGAAGATCTCATTCCTTTTCCAGTGTATGTGAGACATAACCTCAAATAACTGACCTCTGAATAAAAACAGCATAAAGAAAAACAGAAGACTAGAAACTTCAGTTAGACAAAAGAAAACAAATTGATGCAGGACCAAAGGTGAATTCACCAGAAAAATCTTGAACTCAGAAAAAGACTAAGACCTGGAAAAAAATTGGCAAAGCCCTAATTACTTTAGTAATGAAGCATGTGGAACATCTTTATCAGAACAAGAGTACACTTTTGGATCAGATTAGAGTCAACCCAGATATTTAGAGAATATGAGAGCCCATGATGTCCTAAGAAAAAGGTTTTCAAGAAAAATAGAACTTGTACATATTGGATCTTTTCATTTTTCTTGCCTACATCCATTTGGAGACAAGAGAAAACCGTTTAGGGAGGAACTTATTGAAAGAGCAGAATTCCAGAGAACAAGAAAGGAGAAAAAAGTCCTTTATATCCCACAGAACTTGGATTTAAAAGTGCCACTTTTTCCCTTTTCTGGTCTCAAACTGATTTGGGCCCTTGCTCATGCAGCTTACATTTCAGATGGATATCAGGCAGGCAGCTAAGGAACAAGGAAAGCTGCTGTTTTGAGAATGAGAGGCAAAAAGCTTATACATAGGGCACTTTTGACCATTTTCCTTCCCTTTTGAAAAATGAATCTTGTTGGAAAAGAGTATTATGGTTTATACTCCTATTGATGGGCCATTTCTCTCTCTCCTAATTCATACTGAGGCCATGTGACATACAAAAGAAAATTAATCTCTTCTTCTACAGGTGTCTGGGCCAAAATGGTCCCAGTTTCTCAGTATGCACTTCAAGGGGTGGTGGCAAATACCAATAGCTGATTTCCCATTTGTAAAACAAATAAGCCAGAGAACCTCAATACCTTAGGCATTCCTCTGTAGTGCTAACATTCAAGAGATAAAGGTATGAAGGCATCCTTCCCATACATCCAATTTTAAACCTGGAACCCGGAGAAGTCTCTGTGGTTCCTGAGAACTTTGTGTAGCATGCCTCTACCTGCAGGTTTCACAACTCATAGCTTATTTGTTAAACTTTGTGTTTCTCAACCTTGTAAGAAACATTTTCGACAACTTTATGCCAGTTAGTTGATATTCTTTTCTTCTTTTTTTATTTGTTGTTTTTGTATTTTGACATATTATACATACATTGATAGAACTTATTCTAATTAGGATCCCAATCCCATTCTTGTGATTGTACATGATGTGGAGTTTCACTGGTGGTGTATTCATATATGAACATAGGAAATTTATGTCTGATTCATTCCACTGTCTTTCCTATTCACATCCTCCCTCCTTTCCCTTCATTTCCCTTTGTCTAATCCACTGAACTTCTATTCTTTCCTCCCCCTTGTTATATGTTAGCATCAGCATGTAAAAAAAAAAACCATTCAATCATTGTTTTTTTTGATTGATTTATTTCAATTAGCATGATAGTCTCCAGATCTAGTCATTTACCGGCAAAAGTTATATAGTAACTCTTTTTTTGGTTTATTAGTGTTTCATTGTGTATATACCCCATGCATAGCATTTTAAGAGTAGCATAGGCCTGATGTTGAGAAGTGGAGGGGAATAGAGAAGTGGAGGGGAATAGATATTTTTGTGTCACTATGCAGAAATATAGCAAGTCTAAAATTAACAGGATAGGTGATGTAGGAAAGAATAAGGATCATAGTTCACCTTCCTTTTGAATAATAAATGTGAGGGGACATAGTGTCCATGGAGAGTCACTCTACAGTCACTATACATAGTAAGGACAAAAACTACAGTTTTGGTGAAGAAAAGAATGCTAGCTCAGGAAAGGTCTATTAGCTATGAGATATCTTAAGCTAACTAGTGCCAGTGAGGCAATTTGTAATCAGGTAAAGATGGTGAACTAATTTCCCTCCAAATTCTGGAGACAGCCATTAAAGGAAGGTATTATAATGCCCATTCCTGAAGAGAGTCAGGTATATACCATAAGACAACAACCACAACAGGGGAGATAGTCTCTTTGCCTCTGTAGTGTCTCACTCAAAATTAAAAAGATGTCACAAAAAGCAAGAGAGAGGGTAAGTCTGTAAGCCAGCTGGAAAAGATGAAGTGTCACTGTGGCTATTGACTGCATGAAAAGCTGAGCAAAGGCAACAAGAAGACATAAGACAAACAGAACACAGGTGTGACATACTGAGGAGCTTTTGCCAAAGCAGAGTGTACACAGAGTGGTCTAAAGCAAAAGGCAAGATATTGGAGGCTAAGTTAGCATCATCTCAACCAAAACTGGGAGATGAATGAGGTGGAGTTTAAAATACTGGTTCCGTAGATGGTTGTTGATCCGAGTTGAGGCACCAGTTTAATGTCATCTTTTGGTGAACATTTACTTGGGACACAAATATCTTTACATCCTTTGCTCATTCAGAGAGGTCTATCTATATAACTCTTCCACAGATGTCGTTTTTCAATTTGTTCTTTCCAGGTCCCTGACCATTCATTTAAACCATTGACTACGACCCATGAATCTGGCCATTTTTCCTACCATGTAGAATGCACAATTGGGAGCATCACCAAAGTTCTGCCCATTGTGAAGATTCCTGTTATCACAGTCCTTCAGTGTTGTCTCAGAATGGGGCTGTAGCATTGCAGCTGCCCACTTTTGGGTTGATACTTGCATATTGTGCAGAACCATCTGTAAACCAGGCCCTAGTCTTCTCTTCCTCTGTCAACTGATCACTAACGTACATCCCATGAGGTCATAGATTCATGCTTTGTTGCAGGAGTAGGAACCATGGGCAATTTGGGTCACTTCTTCATGCAACCTACTCATGCCTGCAAGACCTGCCTGGGCCCAATTGCATATGTACCACTTCCGCTTGATGATGGAGTGCTGCTGTATACATCCAACTTTGTGATGGGTCAGACAAAACCCAGTTCCTGATGGGCAGCTCAGGTCACATAGTAACTTGGTGGCCCATGGTTAAGCATTCAGCTTCCACTAAGGCCCAGTGCAGGCTAAGAACTATTTCTTAAAGGGAGATTAGTTGTATGCAGATGATGAACCTTGCTTGAAAATCCCAAAGGCCTCCTCTGTGAGTCACCTATGGGGGCCTGCCAAAGGCTCCAGCAGCTCTATCTACCATTGATACCTCAAGTACCATTGGGTCTGCAGGGTCATATGGCCCAAGGGGCAGTGCAGTCTGAACAGCAGCCTGGACCTGTTGCATAGCCCTATCCTCTTCTGGGCCCGCCTCAAAACAAATAGCTTTTCAAGTCACTCAGTAGATAGGCCACAGTACCACAGTCAAGTGAAGAATGTGATGCCTCCAAAATTCAAATGGGCCCACCAAGGCATTGTACTTCTTTCTTGTTTGCAGGAGGGTCAACAACTTATCCTTTACCTTAGAAGGGCCATCTTGGCAGGCCCCACACCACTGGACTCCTAGAAATTTTACTGAGGTTGGAGGCCCTTGAATTTTAGTGAGGTTTATTTCCCATCCTTTATATGCAAATGCTTCACTAGCAAGTCCAGAATAGTTGCTACCTCTGACTCAGTTAATCCAATCAACACAAAGTCATCAATATAATGAACCAGTGTGAAACTTTGTGGAAAACAAAGTCAAGATCTCTGTAAACTAAGATATGACACAGGGCTGGAGAGTTGATATACCCCTGAGGAAGGACAAGTGAAGGCATATTGCTGGCCTTGACAGCTGAAAGCAGATTATTTATGGTGAGTCTTACTGAGAGAGAGATAAAGAAAAAAGCATTTGCTAGATCAATAGCTGCATACCAGGTACCAGAAGATGAGCTAATCTGTTCAAGCAAAAAAATCCACATCTAGTATAGCAACTGCAATTGAAGTCACAAACTGATTAAGCTTATGATAATCAGCCATCATTCTTCAAGACCCATCCATCTTCTGCACAGCCAAAGAGTAGAGTGAAATGGGGATGTGGTAGGAATCACCACCCCTGTGTCCTTGATGGTGGCACTAATCTCTACAGTCCCTCCAGGTTGCAGTATTTTGCTTTTGATTTATTACTTTCCCAGGCATAGGCAACTCTCGTGGCTTCCATTTTGTCTTTTCCACCGTAATTGTCCCCATTCTATAGCTTAGGGATCCAATGTGGGGTTTTTGACAAGTGCTAAGTATATCTATCCCAATTATACATTTTGGAACTAGGGAAATAATCACAGGATTAGTTTGGGGATAAACTGTGAGTCAGATCTTGGCCAAAATTCTGTGGATCACCTGACCCACTTAAGCTGCTACTTTTACTGGAGGACCCCAGTGATGTTTTGGATTTCCCAGAACCAGCATCAGTTCAAAGCCAGTGTCTGGTAGTACCCCAAAGGTGTGATTATTGCCTTTCCCCCAATGCACAGTGACCCTGGTAAAAAAAAAAAAACCTTAAATTCCTTTGAGGAAGGATGGGAAAAAGATTAATAGTAAAGGTTTTTGGAGATTGAGTGCTGCCACTTGGCCCTTCCCTCCCTGGGATACAGTTTTTCCCATTGCATTTAGGTCTCTCAATTGATTTCAGCTCCTATGATGAGGTCTGGTGTATAGAAAAGATCAATGAAAAAGCTCTTAAAGGATGCTGGTGTTCCCCTCACAAATTTCTTATGGTCTTGGTGAAGGGCATATCTTCTGGATCCTCCCCGTGTAGAGGTGAAGGTCAGATATGTCATATTCACTCCAGCATTCCAATTTCTCTGAGCCTTGAATCTCTTCATCAACAATAAATCAAGGGAGGTCAGGCATTTCCAGCTTACTCACAGTAGGCCATTTTTTACCCATACTTCAACCAACCATCCAAACAATTAGTACCTTGTGAACAGCTACAGGAAATCTAGAATCTCTGCTTAATAGTTTCATATTAATAAATTCAGCCATGTCAAATTTTATGTCCCTTTCATCATTATCCCACACCTTAAAATCAATTCCCATACATGTTCCTCAGACCTCTGCTTGTATGAATTAGGAAACTCAAGAAGTTCCTCTGGAGTGTAATGCACCTTCATGTAGGTCACATTGTATCTCACCTCTAGAGGCCTGCTTAGGTTTGCATCTCACTGTAGGCTTACAGGCAAAAGTGGGTGGTGAGGTTGTGAGTGTCTATGTTACTAGCACCTCACAGATTGGGGGAGGGGAGCCCAATGATAGCAACAATCTATGCAAATAATATATTGCAGTAGACTAGGTACTTAGTTCCTATTAGGTATACAGGGTTAATTTGTACAATATGCAGAAATAGTAGGATCAGCAATTTCTATCAGTAAAAACAGTAAATAATCATGAATGATGTCTGACCTTAAAATTAATCAGTAAGTGTTATCTATGACTTCTGACATATTAATACTGTGACCTTGGTGGTAGGGGTAGACATTATGTGCATCAATTAGTATTAAGAGGTGTTAAAGGTAGAGTTGAGTATGAGGAAAGAAGAAGAGAGAGGAGGGTGGAAAATTGCAATTTCAAAGTGAATAGGGCAGATGCAGTGGTAATGGGAAGAACAAATAGAAGAACATAAAGGAGGAGAGAGAGAATGGAAATTGGCTATCAGCAATAGATATAAAAGAGAGGGAGACAGGGAGATAGCATAGAGACAAAGACTATACAAAACAAAATCAAAATATGCAAATCAAAAACCCTAACCCTCAAAATACAGATCATGGGAAAATAACACCTTCAAGATAATAAATGGCTAGAAATGAGGAGAGAGAAACGAGTATGTATATATATGTATAGGAGTCTAAAATGCTAACACTTTCCACTATGGTAGACAGAATAATCAGTGAGCATATGTGTTCACTGTTTGTGCCCAGCTGATTTTCTTTTCATTTCTTCTTGAGTTATGAAGAAGTATGGACTGTGGGCTGTTGAGTTCTTTTTTTTAATTGTGTTAATCACGGAGTTGAAGGTTGGGGTTTAAGACTTCCCAACTGACATTCTTGGGAGATTGGTATGGGTGGGCTGGGCAGGTGGGCCTGGCAGTGAAGTTGCTCAAGCAAGCTGGCTTACAGCCAGGTGACAAAACTGCTGGCTGGGCCAGGCAGTGTAGTAGCTTATCAGGGTGCCTCACTGGCCTAGAGCAGGTGGGCCAGGAGGGGAACTGGCTAGCTGGGTCAGGCAGGCCTGCCTGCAAAGTGTTGGGCCAAGCAGACTGGGCTGCAGCTGGGTTGTGAAGTGGCTGGTTATGTCAGGCGGGCATGACTGGCCTGGGCCAGGTGGATCAGGGTCAGGTGATGGGTCTTGCAGCCCAGTGGTGAAGCTGCAGGCTGTGCAGGGCAGTCCTGAAGGTGAAGTGGTAGCCTGACAGGTTGGGCTATGACCAGCTGTGAAGCTATGGGCCTTGTAGGCAGAGTGGTGCCTTTTTAGATCCGTTTAATGAGTCTAACAGTCTTTGGTTCCGCCAGGGTAGACTGCCCCTTCAGTCTAAGGATTTTTCCCTCTGAGCTTCAGGGAGAAGTAGTGTTCCTGCTGCTTGAATTCTGGGTAGTGGAGCCAGGAGAAATCCTGACTCTCTCCAATTGGACATCTTGCCCCTCCTCTCCAGCTTGGCTTTTTAAAAAGATAAATGTTAATTGACTGAATTTTTGAACAAGTAGGCATGTACATGGTTCATGAATATTATTTCCCTAGCCTTAATTTGGAGATACTGGTTGTAAGAGAATGAAAAATAAGGTAATTTTAGAAAATGTTTTTATTAGTGCATTACAGTTATACATAATAGTGGAGTTCATTTTGACATGATCATATATGCATGAGATATAATTTCAGTCTCCAGTACTTCCTCTTTTTCTCCCATCCTCCTTCCTCCTATTCTTTTTCCTCTATTCTACTGGTCTTCCTTCTATTTATTGTTTTTTTTTTAACTGGCGCTTTATAGCTATACATAAATATGCAATTTACTATGTATATTCACATATGTACATGGCATAATTTGGTCAATTTTATTCTTCATTTCCTCTCTTTTCCTCTGCCTTCCCCATCAATCCTCTTCCTCTTCCCACTGATCTTCATTCCATTTTTATGGGATTTTCCCCCAACTTTAAAAAAAAAAGATAATTTTAATGGGTAAATTAAAAGATGTATCAGAAAATGTATATATTCCTGCAACCTACCTTTATTTTAGCATTTTTCCCAAATTATGTAATTTGCATAAATTCAGTCAAGAATCATTACTATATACACCATATATCTTTTTATTAAATACAAATGAACAAACACCCCCCCAAACCATCATGCAAGCTATTATAACTAGGAAACCTGCCTTTTTAAAACTTTTTGATTTTCTTCTTATGTTCCTCAACAGTTTCTAGTGTATTATTCTTTCCCTATTTTAACTGATAAAATTCTAGTGACCACTTAAATACTATAGCATTTAATAAAACATTTATTCACCTTGTAATTGTGAAAGTTAAGAGGAAAAATGGAGAAACAGACTTCAATGCCTCAACTACTTAATTTCTCTTCTCCCAAGGGTCTCCTACTATTCTACACTAATTGGTCACTTTGAGGCTCATTCTTTGGGGGACACTTCATAGTAACTGAAAATTATTTGTTATTTCAGCCTTAATAAGTAAGGTTGCTTGTGGATTTGTTACAAGTCCCGGGGCACTTAGTTTAAAAGCTGCCTGCAGTGATAAACTCCTTAGGACAGGCAGAAAGATCTCCGAGCGACTCAGATTGTTGTCTTCTGGGCCTTTGGGCACAGCAGGCAGATTTTTATCTGTGAGGTGACAGAGTTGACATAACTGATAGAAATTCTTGGTGCACTTAGACATATATTATCCTGTGATCCTTTACAGATCCAGGATAACATTTTGTCCCTATCCCTGGGGGAAAAGGAGATGAACAGATAAACACATGATTTGGGTGCTCAACAGCATTTCTGAAATTGGGACACAGAAAAATAGTTTTTAGGCTGAAGAGGGAAGAACAACATGAAGAGCAAGCAAAGGAAGATACTGGCAGTTTTGCAAATCCCAATTTGTTTTTCTGCTCCTAATTTTGTATTTTAGTAAATAAGTTCTACACACTCTTTGGCTCAATAAATAGTGTTGGCCAAGAGAAAACACAGCTTTGTGTCTTGGCTGCTTTGACAGTGATTTTCCTTCCAACATGTCAATGAAACCCTGGTGTCTTGCAGAGTCCTAGCATAACCTCTCATTTCCTCTCCCCAAGAATTCATCTCTCTCACCTCATACTAGTACTTTAAATGGATGATAAAGAACATGACAAGAAAGTGGCTTTTAGCATGTCAGACTGACCAATGTTGTGAAGGTAGGTATCTTCCTTGGTCTTCAGTCTCTCTGGATGCCATATTTTAGCTGGGAGGGTCTCAAAAACCAAGATGTACTTCTGATTATGATGCTTATCTCAGACCCTACATCGGCATAAACTTGGGTCATTAATGCTTTCTTAGGGTGATTTTAAATTACTAAAAAGACAACTAAGGGCCGCGCGTGGTGGTGCATACCTGTAATCCAAGCAACTTGGGAGGCTGAGTCAGGAGGACCGCAAGTTCAAAGCCAGCCTCAGCAACTTAGCGAGGCCCTAAGCAACTCAGGGAGACCCTGTCTCTAAATAAGATACAAAATAGGGCTGGGGATGTGGCTCAGTGGCCGAGTGTCCCTGAGTTCAATCCCTGGTCCCCCCCCCCCCCAAAAAAAGACAACTAAGTATATAAGTATATATAGATTACTGTCGGGAGGAACATCTGATCTTTTTTCCCCCTCTTCCTACAGTCCTGAGCAAAAAAAAGAGATTTTTTTTTGTTGAATTCTTTACACTCTGCAGTTCCACCTCTTCCCTTTATTCAGCTGACAGTTACTGAATGCCTGTTATGTGTCTGTTATGTACTGTTATGTACTGAGAGAAATAAACCACAAAGGGATTATATGCATAGCCACCTAAAATAGTGTAGGTGGTATTGTATGGCAGGGTAGTGACTGTGAACTTTGGAATCAGTGAGTTCTGACTTTAAGTCCTATTTCTGTCACACACTAGGGATGTGACATCAACTTTAGGCCTAAGTGACTATAAGCTTCATTTTTCTACTCTGTAAAATGAGACTTTAATGTTAATAAAGTTACATGTGAACATAAAATGGGGCAATGTAGAGAAGTACTCAGAGATTACACATGAACATAAAGTGAAGCAATGCAGGCAAAGCACTCTCTACTTTGCTAAGTTTGTAGTGTGCACTTGAGAAAAGTTACCTTTATTCTTACTACTACTACTACTGCTGTCAATCTAGTGAATAACAGTTTAAATTTGCTTTTCCATGAATTTAAAGATAATCCACAAGAGAATAATTTCATGATATTGTTATTCTAATATTACAGAGGAGTAAACTAAGACCCAGAAATGTTAAAGACTTCCCCAATTTGACACATCTAGTAAGTGATGTAAACAGAGGCCTCTTGAGTTCATGTTCAGTACTTTGGACTGCATATGATAGCATCATCAAGGTTCTCTAACTAAACTAGTTAATTCAAATAAGAATGATTCAAAAAGCCCATCTATTATTGATTATAATAAGTTTAATATCATCATGGATTCTTTGTTTTATCCTATTTTAGGAAACTTCCCCAATTCCCTTAACTCTTGGCAAACTTCCCCAACTCCCAATAACTCTTTTTATTCCAATTAATTCCCTTTTCTTCACCACTACCACTTTTCTCTCATTCTCCCAATGGAGATATGAAATTTTTGTAATGTAGAAAAGTGCAAAAGGATTATAACTAGTTGCTCAGGGTCTTTTACCACTTCTTATATACTTTATGACCTAATGCATGTTAATTAATCAGTTATAAAGTGAGAATGTTAATATCTAACTACCTTCTAGTGTCATTGTGAAGTTCAAGTTTAATTATCAAACATAAACAAGTAAAAAGCAACTATCAGGTACTTTTATGACAATGGTCTCATAATATTTAAGAACTTCAAAGCAGCAAAAGGAAATGAGGAACTGAGTTTTCTACAGATTTATGGGATTATACCGTCTTTGCAGTTCACATTGTTTAGATGTATAATATATGCTAAGTTTACTTGCAGAAGAAACTTGAAATAGTTTGCAGCCTAAAGCATAGAAATCTGCAGAGTCTTCATGGACCTGGCTGAAGTTAATGAGGCCACAGAATTTCATGATAACAAGTCTAAGTTCAGTTAGCAAGTGGATGGGAATGAATCTCTACTTCTGGTAGAAAGCAGACAGGTAAGCTGGACATGCAGACATGTGAGGTGGGTGGGTAAAGGGAAAGTAGTGTGAGGACTGGGAATTGGAGAGGATTGTATGCCAATTTTATTTTAAAAATTAATTATTTTAATTGTACAAACTTGAGGAGTATGGTATAAAAATTCGGTAGATGTATGTAGTATATAATGACCAAATCAGGGTAGTTTACATTTCTGACTTCTTAAATTTAAATTCATTGGAAGTTAATTTGGTGTCTTGGGTAAACAATGGCTTTTTAAATGAGATACTAGAGCTTTTAATTTTTTAAAAATCCCAATGTAAAAAAAAATGTGGATCAAACAAAATATGTTGATTCCAGATTTGATTCAAAGATGGCATACTTGGGATCTTGGACAGATGTTCACTGAATATACATGTGTTGCTTGCCAGACATTTGGCAATTGCTGGACAAATACTTAATAATGAAGAAAATAAACACCATCTCAGGTTCCTCTACCTCCTTCCTCCCCATATCGTATCTCTGAGCTCCAATCCAGAGTGTCTGGAAATCCAGTCTTTTGCTTATAACCAGAATCTTCCCATATATCACATGCATACTTCTTTTGCTTCTGTGCAATGGCAAACTACACCTGATACGTTTCATTTCCACTTATTTCCTTTTCCCCTTCCTTTAACTTTTATTTGTGTCTTTAAAATTTAGATATGGATTAATACGAAATTATTCAACTCTATAGGATGGAAAACAACTGTATAGCATGCCAAATTTATTTAACCATCCATTCTAATGAAACAGACCTATCATAGAGGAGAACACTAAAAGGCTGAATATATGCCAATGCTCCACTCTTACCATCTCAAACATGCTCAGTCTGAAGATCTGGAAAAAGTCTATCTAATAACCTATGTACCAATGAAGAGATGTGGTGCTGTTGTCAGGAAAAGGGATAGTTTTTAGAGTCCCATGAGGAGACTTTCCCTGCCCCCTGTGTTGGGGGTTGAACGCAGGGCCTCATTCAAGGTAGGCAAGTACCTTACCACTTTTATACATCTCCAGTTCTGACAGAGTCTTAAACTCAACATGATTAGTGGGGGATAAATAAAATTTGGAAAAACCTGGGTATCTCAAATCTTCTTGAAGGCAATGACTATCTTGAAAGTAGTACTATGAAGAATTGCTGTTTAATTTTAGAGGGATAACACAGAATGAATCAAGGAGGAAATATTAATGAAAAGTATAGAAATAGCCTTTTGTCTTGCTGCCCAGTTTCTTATTCAACTTCTATTCAAATAGAGTGAATTTGTTACTGACTTTTTGATTTCCTTTCTGGCATCTTTATTTCAAATCCCATTGAAGAGAAATCTAAATTCCTTTAACCTTTTGCTCATTTATTTGAAATCTTCTACCTCATAATGACTCATTTGTACTCAAAGGCATGCACAGAAGCTACCCTAAAAATGTTGTTATTGGATGTCCCCCTCCCCTGTTGTGATTGATACATAAGAACTGTATCTTAAAATGCATCCTTTTCTGCTTTATATATGACTGTCTTCAAAGTGAATGTGGAAAAACATCCATATGTAGATCTTATAAGAAAATGATTTTAATAAATTGTTTTATAGTTCTTGGACAACTCATTCAGAGAGCTTCACCCACTTGAAAAATTAAACTGGATTAAGAGAAAGGAAAGGAGAAGAGAAATTGAGAAAATTCATTTGGAGTAAGTGTTCATATAAGTACAAAACTATCCCCCTGCAACAGGAAAGAGGCCTTCAGGTGGGAGACTTCAACAGAGGTAGCTGAAGACTTTAATAAATGCATATTATAGTTGGGAGGGGGCAGAATGAACCAGGCTCAATTGTCACACCGGAAGTCTAGGAATGAGAAAAGTGCTGACAACTGCTACCATGATAGAGTCAGGTAAGTCTTGACTGCTTGCAATGGGTTTGAACCAAAAGATGAAAAGTGGTTTCCTATGTGACACAGGAGGGCCACAGTGAAGGGACAGCTCATGCTGAGGGATTGTCTTGCATCTTATTTTGTAGGGCCACAAGGGGAACAAAGGGACAAAACATTGTGGATAACACCCTGATTCCCAGAGTTTACAAAAAGTAGTGTAAGCTGCCTCAGAAAGAGACGCATCAGCCTGTGCTGGGCATGTGCAGTTCTACTGGCCTAGCAAAGTAGTGTCTAAAGAATAACACATTTCCCTTGAGAAGAGTCAGTTTTTAAACACCTGGCAGGCTCTGAGAACATAACATTGTCTTGGGAGAGTAAGAGCTCTCTGGGAATCCCTTCCCTTCCCCTTTGCAGGACCCAAATAAGGAAACGCTATAGACACTGCTGACATGCTGGCAGAGAAGGGCAGGAAAGAGGGAGGCTGCCTGCACCCCTCCCTGAAATATAAGAGTTCATCTGAAAGGGGCTGTAGCTAGAAAGAGGTGAAGACTGAATGTTGAATGAGATTCTGAGTTTTTAGTATTCTTGAGACTGGGCTTTCAAATTAGTCAATTTAGATTCTGTATACAACTGAAAATGGTTGTAATAATTTTATTACCATGGAGGCCGTGAGTCTGCTGGAGTTCACACCCAGTGGCAGGTGAAACGAGTTGGAAAAGACAAGAGGAAATAAAAATAAAATATAATTTAGGTTCTGTCCAGGGGCTCTGCTTGTCTAATGTCCATTATATATATTAATTACCCACCTATTACTCTTAAATTCCACTCTAGATGGCATGGGATCTCCCTCAATGATAGCACTGATGAGCAGATGGAAATAGCCAATGACAGCTCAGGTGGCGATTTCATCTTGGTGGGCTTCTCTGAGCATCCTGAGTTGGAACTGATCCTCTCCTTCTTTGTCCTGACATTCTATAGCATAACCCTCGTGGGTAACGTGGCCATCATCTCACTCTCAATTCTGGATCCTCGACTCCATACACCCATGTACTTCTTTCTCAGAAACCTTTCTGTGCTTGACCTCTGTTTCACCACTAGCATTGTGCCCCAGATGCTGGTGAACATGTGGGGAGGCAACAAGAAGATCAGTTATGCTGGCTGCATGGTCCAGTACTGGGTGGCCTTGGCACTTGGCTCCACTGAGTGTGTGCTCCTTGCAGTGATGGCAGTTGATCGCTATGTTGCAGTTTGCTGGCCCCTGCGCTATGCCACCATCATGCACCCTAAGCTGTGTCACCTCCTGGCAGCAGCTTCCTGGTCCTCTGGCTTTGCCAACTCCTTTCTACAGTCCTCAATGGCCATTGTGCTGCCTCGCTGTGGAAACCGGCGTGTGGATCATTTCTTCTGTGAGCTGCTTATCATTGTTAAACTGTCCTGCGTGGATACTGGCCCAACGGAGTCCAAGATGTTTATTGCCCGGCTAATCATCCTAGGCATGCCTGTCTCCATTATCTTGACCTCTTACGTGTGTATTGCCAGGGCAGTAGTGAAGATGCGCTCAGCAGAGGGAAGGAAAAAGGCTTTTGGGACTTGTGCTTCCCACCTAATGGTGGTCTCACTCTTCTATGGGACCATTATGTTTCTGTATCTACAACCAAAGGACAACTACTCTCAGGACCAGAGCAAAGCACTTGCAGTGCTCTATATGATTCTTGCTCCCACTCTTAACCCCCTGATCTATACACTGAGGAACAGGGATGTGAAGAAAGCAGTTAGGAAGGTCATGGGGAAGGAGCAGGCATAGGGAGATCAAGAGCTACCAGAAAAGGTGAGGCCAACGCGGGAGACAGGATTTGTTATGCACTTGCTTAAACTGAACTTGTTTTACTTTCCTGTGAGGTAGAGTGGGATATCTAATACGTGATACTCTCTGGCTGTTCCCAGACCCTTTCAGGGTTGGAATTTGTCAGAAGGAAGTTTAATCATCCCTTAAAAGAACTTCTCCAAAGAGTTTCACAGTCAAGTAGTCCTGTATTCTACTGCTAATATCTTTCCAGTCTCAATAAATAGTTATTTACTTATTCAAATATCATCAAATACACATATTCTATAGTAACACTAATGATAATTTTACTACATTTTTAAAGCAGTTTCATGGCCATAGCTGCATCTCCATTATCTCATTCTTCAGTTTCACTTTATGCTCAGTAACATAGGCATCTGCATTGCAGGTAATCTAGTCAGCCCGCAATGGAATACTTGTCCATCATGGATTAGTATACATGAAACAAAAAGAAAGGATAAAAAATAATGAATACATACACTAGGTACTCTACCAGAGATTTATGCTTCTTAGAATTAAAAGGAATCCCATGAGCATTCAGGGCAAGGTTGTAGAAGATGTTAAATTCCATCTAGTTTAGAACATAATTCAGGAGGAGATATTTGAACAAGAAAAAACATATTTGTTTGTTGAGAGTGTAAGACAGTTTATAAATTTCAAGATCACAAAAATGGTAACTAAGGAAAGACAACTGTGAGTTAAGTAGAGAAAAAGTAATTGATAACAATGATTCTCCAGAGTTTCCCATTCACTCCAGAAAAGAAAGAAATTGAAAATAAAAAACACAGTTTTGAGTAGGAAATGAAAGTAAAGGAATTCAGATATTTTGACCTACATGACTACATTTGGGGTTCTTATAACATGATCCCATGGTTCCAAATTCCCTTTGGCATTGATACCCATGGTTCCAAATTCTCTTCGGCATTGATGGGTTGCCTTGTCATTTTATGGTTCAGTATGGGGCCAAAGTTCATCCTAATTGCTTGAAGTATGACCCAGAGTCTGTAATGACATCCCTTTTAAGGGAAAGGCTTCACTGATTAACGTAGAACTTGAGCAAACCATCTCCTCTCATTCCCTGAGAAGCACACTTTTTCCTATGTGGCTGTGGATGTCATGCTACTATCCCCAATTGTGATGGAATGGGAACACTACTACTCCTTTTGTCCTTTTTGAATTGGTCCATGTGTTTCTCAAGGAGCCTCGAGCTCTATCAATGCTCAATAAATATGGGTTGAATGAATGGATGTGGCAAGATCTTCATGTACAATGGCCTCATATGAGTTGGAATGCTTTTGAAACAACATTCTGGGGTTGTATGAAATATTTCATTCATATAGGATGGATATTTTGTATTGGCAAGTGACTGAAGGTGTAAAAAAAATAAAATTATCGTATTCATGACCATCTGCAGTCATCTTTATTTAACTAGACCCTAATAACCACACCAAAGCACAATAAGCAAGTATTAGTTCAAATATAAATCCTTGTTTAAAAGGAGAAAAAGAAATAATTTTTTAAAATCAGATTTTCAATTAGAGCAAGGGATAATTGCATCCCATCCCTATGCATAGGGGGCATTTAGCAATTTCTGGGGACATTCTCAGTTATTACAACCTGGTAGTGAATTGCTACCAGCTTCTACTAAGTGGAGGTTAGAAGTTACACTAACTATAGCACAATGCACAAGATAATTTCTTACAAGTCATTCATTATTTGGCTGAGAAATCCTGAATTATAGAAATAAGTATTATGGATGCTTTGATCAAAGAAAAAATTTTCAAAAGCACCTTATTCATGATAGGGGAATGAGTTGATGACATCTGCATTTTTATGAGGTCAGTGAGCAGTCTGTGTCAGCAAGGGTCTAACTAGGAAATCAGAAACAACTTTTAAGCATTATGGCATCAACTATTTAATGTAGAAAATTGGTTAAAACAAGTAATGAAAGGGCTGAGAATCCCAACTGGGGATATTGAAGAAACCTCAAGATTTGATGTCAGTAACATCCCCAGGCTTGAGTGATTAAAATAGAAAGTGTTGTTACTAGATGCCCCAACAGCAGGATCACTTGGAAGAGACTGTAGCCAGCATGGCAGAACAGCCCTGAAGGAGCTGGAGCTGCAGAAAGGAGGCTGCTACTGCCCAAAGTGCTACCTGAAGCAGACTGGGACATACCCTGAATGCTGCCCTCCAATGTTCTATTGATGATAGCATCAAGGAAATGTAGCCTGTAGGGTCATCTAAGTCTTTCACCCCCATTCCTCATCCCACCCCACTGAAAAACTGAGTGGATCAGGGCAAGGGTAAAAATGTATCTAGAAGCAAACAGGGTCAAGCAGGATTTGCCGCCATTGGTTCTTATTTCGCTCAGCATGCACCCTGTGTGAGTACATCTCATACAAATTCGGCTTTCATCTTACAGAAGGCAACAACTCCACTTTTTTCCACAAGAGGGCTCATGTCCTTCCAGCCATGGTATCTATCTTATGTCAAGTCCATGAACTCTGGTTAATCTGTTCTTTTCATTTGATCTGAGTAACTTCTTGGGATCTGATGACCTATAAATAAAAATAAAAATAATGGCTTAATATATACATAAAAATATCCATAACAGACACAGTCTTAATTTCTATAATGGGTCTCGAAGTCACTGTGGGTATTCATTTTAATCACACAATTCTCCTGTGACCCAGTTCATGTTAGCTTTGCTTTCAACCACTACCTGATGGGAGGAACCAAATTTCTGTTTCTATAAGATTATGAGGACTTAGTGATGCTCTCTTTGTTGGACAGTTACAGTTTTCCAAGATGATAACCGTCAAATGTGGCAATATTAAGAATTACCCCAGAGATTTCCAAATATAAGTCTTTATTGTCTTCCTGTGTAGCAGCAATCCTATTTCCCTTGATAATTGAGACCACTCACCCCAGACAAGGAATTGATATTCTTAGCTGTCAGTTCAGTAACATCATGGCAGCAATTCACCACGTTAAACCCCATTGTTGTGTCCTCTGGTGGACACTTTTGTTTAGGGAGCAGAGATCACAAGAGCAGCAGAGTCCAAGGTTTTAGAGATAAGAAGGAAAGCTTGAGCAGTGTATTAGGTAGTGAGAGATTCATACTACTTTCACTCCTTAGTTTGGGCTTTAGGGAAAAAAAGTATTCCAGATAAATAAGTATATACTACATTCTACATAATACTCCAAACCCCATAGTCTCCAAGCTAGTGAGATAACTTATTTTTCAGTAGGCTTTCCAAATAGTTTACAATGCCATGTTCTAGTCATTGTGATTCACGAAAGAATAATGCCTTTAATGAACATGGAATTCATGGACACATATTTCTTATGCTCAAATGAGTTTCTTACTTGGGAGAGTACTATGTGGGATGTCACGATGGTTAGCAAGGCATTCCATACATCCACAGAAAATGGTGCTTAAGCATTGCAGAGGGGGAAGGCTAATCTTTATGCAGAATATATTCTATTTACAGAATAGAAAGATAGCTAGAAAGAGCTCAATGTTCTAAACCTGCCCCAGAAAACTAACTTGCTTCCCCAAGGAATGATGGATAGGAAGGGCAGTCCAAAAAAAAAAGTAGGTAGATTAACCTAATGAAAAAAAATTCTTGTCATCATACCTATGCTTAGCCTCCTTTTCTGGCATCATTGCAAATTTATACACAGGCACATTCATATGATTTGTGTGTGTGTGTGTGTGTGTGTGTGTGTGTGTAAATGGATGACCATTTCTTGAAATGGATGACCTTTAGCAATTATTCACATATTTACAGATATTCTCACCTCCTGTGTCCATTCTGAGAGATCTCTCTATGCACTTCTCAGACCTGTGTGAGTCTCTGAAAAACTGGACAAATCATCAGCCACATCCTATGAGTCACAATAAAGTCACACATCTGGGCATGGATATTTTCATACGAAGTATACATTCAGATACGCTGCCCAAAGTTCTGTCCACTTGAACTTAATATAGTTTCTTTTTAGCTGGTGCCAACATTTCATGCAATCTCATCTATAATTCAAGGCAAAGATTTTTTTGTTCTTCACCATCTGGTCTTGAACAATTCTTATAGGCCTTTGGGGTAGATGTCTTGCAGAAGGGGAAGCAATGAAACAGGAGTACGTGTTGTGAGAGCCAGCTCATCATTCTCTTACAAATTACATGTGATTCTGTACCTACTAGAGCTTAATCCCATATATATCTTTTCAAGTTGATAAAGAATTGCTTTTGCTCTCACCCAACTTTATGGATTTGTGGATAAGATAGTGCCTGTCCTGACTGATAGGCAGTTTAGGTGACAATCAGTGTCCCTTGATTATACGTTTAGTCTCTTCCAGCATCTGTTAGCAATCTGGGCTTTGTTTCTCCAAAGGAAAATATTTATCAGTAGAAGGGAATGTAGCTTTACACTAATGCCCTAGGGCTCTGCCTGATGCATTTATTAGACCTTTCCAGAAGGTCTACCCAGAATCTTTGAAACATTGGACAGAGCAGCAAGCTCCTAAGTCTCAAGTGGTACAGTAACTTTTACTGCAGGCTGGACTTGCTGTGCAGCATTCTCTTTTTCTACTTTTCAACAATGGTTGAGGTTTAACTAGGGAAGGGAGATAGATCAGATTTCAGGAAGAGACATAAAGAGCCTTGTACCAAATCTTGAGGAATTCCAGCATTTCAGGGAGCCAGATAAAGAGAAATGAACTCATAGAGAAGACAGGTGTAGGTGTACTAGGGGAGGAAAATTATAAAAGTGGGGTGTCATTGAAGGCAAGGCTGAATCAATTTATTAGTTCTAATATTTTTTTGGTGGCTCTTTAGGACTTTCTGTATATACAATTATGCCATGTGTAAGAAAGTAACAACTTGACTTCCTCTTTTCCAATGGGAATGCTCCCCCTTTTAAATCTTATCTTATTGCCTTGGCTAGTACTTCTAGTACTATGTTGAATAAAAGTGGTAAAAGTAGCCATTCATGTCTTGTTCCTGATTCTAGAAAGAAAGCATTTGACCTTTTCCCATTCAGTATCATGTTAATTGTTGGCTAACTGTATGGCCTTTCTTATGTTGAGGTATGTTTTATTCTATGCCTAATTTCTCCAGAGTTTTTATTGTTAAAGAATGTTGAATTTTATCAAATTTTTTCATATCTATTGAGATTGTCATATGGTTTTTGTCCTTTATTCTTTTGGTGTTGTGTATTATGTTTATTGATTTGTGTAGTTTGAACCATCCTTACATCTCTGGGATGAATCCCACTTGATCATGTTGAATAATCTTTTTTTTTTTTTTTGAACCAGGAATTGAACTCAGGGGCACTTGGCCACTGAGCCACATCCCCAGCCCTATTTTTTGTATTTTATTTAGAGACAGGGTCTCACTGAGTTGCTTAGTGCCTTGCCCATGCTGAGGCTGGCTTTGAACTCGCCATCCTCCTGCCTCAGCCTCCTGACTGCTGGGATTACAGGCATGTGCCACCAACCTGGCTGAATAATCTTTTAATGTGCTATTGGATTTGGTTTGTTAGCATTTTGTGGAGGATTTTTCATCTGTGTTCTTCAAGGAATTGGCATGTAGTTTTCTTATTTTGTTGTTGTATCCCTGTCAGGTTTTTGCTGGCTTCACAGAATGAATGCAAGAATTCCCTTCTTTTCATTTTTTTTGGAGTAAGTTTAGAATAATTGGTATTAGTTTTTTAACTGTTTGGTAGAAATTGGCAGTGAAGCCATCTGTTCTGGATGTTTATTTGATGAGATACTTTAGAACATTTTTTTGTTTTGAACCAGGGATTGAACTCAGGGACACTCGGCCACTGAGTCACATCCCCAGCCCTATTTTGTATTTTATTTAGAGACAGGGTGTCCCTGAGTTGCTTAGGGCCTCGCTAAGTTGCTGAGGCTGGCTTTGAACTCGCGATCCTCCTGACTCAGCCTCCCAAGTCGCTTGGATTACAGGTGTGTGCCACCGCGCTCGGCTTTAGAATATTTTTATTTGTTCTTCTTAAATATGCATGACAGTAGAATATATTTTGACACATATACATGGAGTATAAGTTAATCTAATTCATGTGATTGTACATGATGTAGATTTTCACCAGTTGTGTATTCATATATGAACATGGGAAAGTCATGGTAGATTCATTCCACTCTCTTTCCTGTTCCCATCCCCTCTCCATTCCCTTCATTCCCCTTTGTCTAAGCCAATGAATTTCTATTCTTCCCCTCTATTCCCTTGTTGTGTCTTATCATCCACATATATTAAAGAGGACATTCAATCTTTGGTTTTTTGGGATTGGCTTATTTCACTTAGCATGATAGTCTCCAGATTCATCCATTTACCTGCAAATGTTATAAAGTCATTCTTTTTATGAATGAGTAATATTCCATTATGTATATGTATCACATTTTCTTTATCCATTCATCTGTTCAATAATACCTAGGTTGGTTCCATAGCTTGGCTGTTATGAATTGAGCTGCTATAAACACTGATGTAGCTGCATTGTAGTATGCTGATTTTTAAGTCCTTTGTGTATAGACTGAGGAGTGGGATAACTGGATCAAGTGGTGATTCATTCTAAGTTTTCTTTATTTTTTTAAAAAAAATTTTTGTTTTATCCATGTGTTTTTAAATTATCATAATAGGTACATATATCTTTTGGAATGTTAGACATAAGTGAGTGATATGGATTCTTCACTATTATGTAGTGTCTCCATTTAATGACAATGAGATTATTCATGTCCACTCACATCCTTCCTGATGTCTGTGTATCCACACCAGGCTTGTTAATTTTAGCATTTGTATACTATATATTTTTATTTTTACATTCAGTCTCCTGACATATTTATATTAAAAGTAAGTCTTTCTAAGTCAGATTATTATTGTTTTCACTACATTTTTTTCTATTTTTCTTCCTTTTTAAGTAGTAATTCATTTTATTAATTATACATTTTTGTTTAAATAGTAGCTCTCATGTCCCCTTCCTCATTTGTTTTGTTCTTCTTTTTAGATATACATGACAGTGGAGTGTATTTTGACATATTGTATACCCATAGAGTATATAACTTATTCTAATTAGGATCCTATTCTTGTGTTGTACATGATGTGGAATAACAATGGTCACATATTCTTATGTGACCATAGGAAAGTTATGGTCAATTTATTCTGTCTTTCCTCTTCCTATTCCCCCTCTCTTCCCTTCCTTCCCCTTTGTCTAATCTAATGAACTTCAATCCCTGCCCCCTCTTATTGTGTGTTAGCGTCTACATATCAGAGAGAACATTTAGCCTTTGGTATTGGGGATTGGATTATTTCTGAATGTATCTGTAAAGTTACTTTTACCACTGAGTTCTCTACCTTTCAATATTTTCTTCTTTTACACATTCTCTTTTTTGTTCCCCCAAGCTGCAACCCCAGTGGTTTTTTATTTTTGAGACAGGGTCTTGCTAAGTTGTGTAGAGCCTTTCTAAATTGCTGAGGCTGGCTTCAAACTTGTTATCCTCCTGCCTCAGCCTCCTGAGTTACTGGGATTACAGGCATGTGAACCACATCTGGCTCTTCTTAGTTATTAATGTCTCTCTTTTATTTTAAAGCTTGAAGAACTTTAGCATTTTAATAGCTTTTGTTTGCTAGGAATGTCTTTTATCTCTTTTACATTTATAGAGGGCACTGGTAGGTACAGTATTCTTGGTTGGCAGTTTATTTTTTCTTTCAGTACTGTGAATATCTAATGCCACTCTCTCCTGGCCTGTAAGGTTTCTGTTTTGAAATATGCTGTTTGGCAAATTGGGAAAGTTTTGTGTGCTGCTTTTTTTTCTCTTGTAGCCTTGTGAATCTTCTCTTTATCTTTCATCTTTGAGAGCTCAAATATAATGTGTCCTGGGGTAGACTTGGTTAAGTTAAAAATCTGATTGGTGGCCTTTGACCTTTCTATACCTGGATATTTATAGCCTTCTTCAAGTTTGGGAAATTTTGTTATAATCCCTTGGAATGATATTTATACCCCTTTGTCATTCTTAGGTCTCTCTTGAACTCCAGTCACCTGAATATTTGTTCTTTTTTGCTGGCTCAGAGTTCAGTAAGTTTTCTTCCTTCCTCTTCATTCTTTTTTTTTTTTTCATCTAATTGCTTTTTTCAAAATAACCTGTCTTTGAGCTCTCTACTTTTTTGTTGTTTTCTATTGATGTGTTTATCACATTTTAGATTTCACTTAGTGTGTTTTTTCGCTCAAGGATTTCTGTTTGATTTGTTTGAAGTTCTCTCATTTCTCTGTTAATTGTCTCTGTTAAAGTATTGAATTGTTTCTCTGTACTCTCTTTAAGCTCAATGAGGTTTTTAAACAACAGCTGTTTCAGATTTTCCATCTGAGTTTGCCCATATTGGTTATTATCTGATTGGTTGCTGACACCTTATTTTGACTGTTAGGTGAGGTCATGTTTCCCTGAAAGTTCTTAATGCTTGTTGGTATGAACATCATCTGTGCATTGTAGGATTATTTATTGTAGGTATTTATTCCAATCTATCTAATATGAATTGTTCATGTCCATCTTTCCAGAAATTCAAGAAGGCTGTTTATTTGCTATAGTCACTTTTTTCTTTCTTTTATTTATTCTCTTTCTCTCTCTTATCATCAGAAGTGTCCTAAATTCAGGTTTGCTACCTAAGGCACTATAGGTGCCTAAGTTCAGGTTCATTGGTGTGTTGTTGCTATTTCAGAATTAGAGAGTATTATTCAATAAGAATGGGAATAGTGCCTGAGAAGAATGTTCTATCACCAGTCTTTCTCTGGGGATGAGGGTAGTCCCAAAACCTCATCCTGGGTCAGTCAGGAACTGGAGAATTCTGTCCATCTCTGGCCTCAGCCTCTTATACCGTATCTGGGGCCACAAATGCTGCAATGCAGTGCCATACCCTGAACCCAAAGCCCACTGATACCCTGGGTAGAACCAAGACTTATACTGCTTTGAGCCATCTACTGCTGAGATGGACCATTGCGATCAACTGAAGGTGATGTTGGCCAGAATAGAAATCTGATTGACTGAGTCACATGTCTCCACCTGACATCAGGGCTGTTTGGAGGCTCTGGACATGGGTATGGAAGTCATTAGGATCTTCTCAGTGTTAGGTTCCACAAACTCGGCACCATGTTCCAAGGCAAAGTCCTGTGCCTATTGTACCTTTTCCCAGCAAATGGAACCTTGCCAAATACTATGCTGCCCAAGGTTGGGATAGCTTTGATAAAGGCAGTTCCTTCACTCCTGGGGTTGATGTTGAGCTGGGTCACTCTTGAATTTTGCATCCTCAGTGACATGCAGAATCTCAGGGATGCATCCAGACCCATGCCTCAGCTGGTGGTGATGCAGGTCAAAACAAAAATCTGTCCCACATAGGCACAGATCTCTGTCTGGTGCAAGGGTAGGTCTAGGACTCCATCTTCAAGTGCTGGCCTAGGGATAGCCGTGCTTCCCAAGGTTGGGACAGTGTTGGTTGCAGCATCCTTGGCTGCCTGGGTAATGCAGTTCCAGTGGTTTGGGCCACAGATATTGCTTGTGGGGCTGTGCTCAGCACTAGGTTTCACCTTGGTGATTCTTATGCACGGTTCCAAGTCTAATGCCTGGACTTCATTTCTTTCCCCTCCCCCGAGGAGGTGTCTCTCTCCATGGTCCTAAAATCATTTAGGAGAGGGTGATGTGGGAAACTTTTTCAATTAATCTTTTCTTATTGTTGTATTAAAACCAAGTACCACAGTCTCCCACCTGGCTTTTGTATTTTTTGTGAAGGTAGTTTGGTGCATGAATAAATGTTCAACTTGTGTTTGTGGGGAGATGATTACTGGATGATCTTATTCAGCTACCATATGGCTTTACCTCATGTACCTGTATTTTTACCTAAAACCATTATTTAAATACATGGAATAAAATGATAGTGGTGGAATTTCAAATATCCATTCTCTTTACACTTTAGCCTTGAGTCTCTTGAACTTTATACTGTTCCCTTCCACAGCAATTTCTGTCTCTTCTTTGTGTCACTCTTTTAGTCATTTTCTGTTTTATATCCCTTCCTCTTGAGTGACTATTTTAATGTTCATTTCTTCTCTTTTACATGGAAAAATATTATTTTGAGATGTAACTTGCTATTTTTTTACTTTTACTTAGAACAAGTATACATATTTATGGTGTAAAGTGATATATATATATATACACACACACACACACATGCACATACATATATATGTATGCAATGAGTAATGATCAAGTAAATACAATTTGCATTTCTCTCTCCTTAAACATTTATCATTTTGATGTGTTGGGAAGCTTCAAACTCCTCTGTTCTGATTATTTTGAAACATAATGAATTGTTGCAAATCCTACTTGCCCATGGGCTGAACACGACAACATGAGAACATGTTCCTCCTATTAGCTGTGTTTTGGTACTCGTTGTTCAACCCCTCTCTATCTTCCCTCATCTTTATCCATATTAGGCTCTAGTGACCACGCTTCTATTCTCTGTTCTATGACATCAACTTTTTTAGCTTCCTCATATGAGTGGGAATTGACATTATTTGTCCTTTTGTGCCTGGCTTATTCTACTTCATATAACATCCCTCAGTTGTTTCAAATTACAGGATTTCATTCTTATCATGGCTGAATAACATTCCATTGTGTATTTCATTTATTCGTTTGTCCAATGATGGACATCCTGGCTAATGCCATATCTAGGCTATTGTGAAGAATTCTGTAATAAACACAAAAGTTGAATAGAAAATAATTTTCATGTCAAAACAAGTAGCTTGACTGAGACCCTTAATATAGCTTATGAGATGTTTATGCCTTCCTTTGCTCAGTACCACCCAAATCATTTTGCCTTTTTGTTCTAGTAGGCGAAATGACATCATATCAGAAACTCTACATACTCCTTGTAGTAACCCTGTTCATGTTTTTCTTAACTATGCCGTATTTCATAGAAGGGTAATCACTGTTAAAGACCTTAGAAACAGACGCTGAGATGTGAAGAGATATGACTAGGGTCGTGTTTAGTTTTTTTCTTTTTTTTTTTTTTTTTGGTGGTGCTGGGGATTGAACCCAGGACCTTCCAGAGGCTAACCAAGTGCTTTACCTCTAAGCTACATCCCCAACCTCCAATTAATTTATAAAACTGAAGTGAACTCTTGTTCTCTGTCTTTCAGCACGGAGTACCACATTGGCAATCATTACTTTGGAAATATGTTTTCATTCTGAATTAAGTCTTCTTTCAGTCTCAGACTTGTTAAAAACCAACCCCCATTCTCCACAAGAGGACACAACATGCCCACATCCCAAACTCTTCTATTGGAAAGTTGTGATAAAAGTAATTCCTTTTGCTAGCTAAAGATCAAAAACACTAAAGTAAAAAGCAACTGAAGAGATCTCACTCAGCTTCCAACATCCAGAGAAGTAAGTAAATAAAATCTTGAGTCTGACTGAAGGTATTTTCTAGTTAATCAACTGCCCTCCAAGGAACATGATGGGGTTTCATACTATGAAAGATATTACATGATATTTTACCGACCCTCATTTCTCTTCTTACCTGGAAGCTCTGTCTCTCCTCAGTACTTTCCACAGAGCCCCCTTCACATCCTTGTTCCTCATAGTATAGATCAGAGGATTAAGCATGGGGGTAATTATTGTATAAAAAAGAGCAACAAACTTTCCCTCGCTTTCAGAGTAACTGCCTGTGGGTTGGAGGTATGTGTGCATGGCTGAGCCATAAAATAGGCAAACCACAAGGAGGTGGGACCCACATGTCCCAAAAGCCTTTCTGCGCCCAGCCATTGATTTGACCTTCAGCACTGCCTGAGCAATGTGTGCATAGGAGCCTAGGATCAGGGCTACAGGAAAGACCAAGATTATGGCTCCAGCCACAAACAAATTGACCTCTGTTCCTTCAGTGTCCTTACAAACCATCTTCAGGAGTACAGGCATCTCACAAAAGAAGTGGTTCAGGTAATGGAGGCCACAGAGAGGCATGGTTACCACAAGGCCTGTCTGAATCAGAGAGTTTATGAGGCCTCCCACCCAGGATGCAGTAGCCAGTGACTGGCAGAGAAGCGGGGGCATGATGGTTTTGTATTGGAGTGGACGACACACAGCAGCGTAGCGGTCAATAGCCATAGCCACCAAGAGTACACACTCAGTGCCACCCAGGGAGAGGGATATGAAGAGCTGGGCCACACACCCTCCATAGCTGATGGTCCTGTCAAGTCCAGAAAGATTGATCAGCAGCTGGGGCACAGTGCTGGTGGTGTAGCAGAGGTCCAGGAAGGAGAGGTGGCAGAGGAAGAAGTACATGGGGGTGTGCAGTCGAAGGTCCAGTTGTGAGAGAATGATGATGGTGGTGTTGCCAAAGAGAGTGAGGGAATAGAAAATTGAAATGAAGACAAAAAGGACAAGTTCCAGTTGAGGCCAATCTGAGAATCCCACCAAAATGAAGCCTTCCCCAAAACTGGTGTTGAAACTTCCCATAGCCTTTCACCTGCAAAAAAAAAAAAAGACAATTCAATGTCTCCTTTGAAGAACTTGAATTAAAATGTTGTTTCACAATAATTGCTAAATATTCCAAAATCATGTTTTTTTATTTTCTATTTACTATTCAGTTCAGTTCTTTCTAGACTTCCATTCTTATTCTTCTCTTCTTTAAGGAGAGATCACTGAATTAGGAATGATGTGGCCTTGTGTGAGCCCTAGTCCTGCTTTCTGTTTTATTCTGGGACTTCACCCAGACCCTTCAATACTGTGGATCTGATGTTTCCTTATCTGAAAATAGAGATGATGTACTTTGATGTAATTCCTCCCTCAGAGCATTGAGATAAGAATCCAATGGAGTAATGTGGAAACTGCTTTTAAAACCATAATGTGGAATTCCATCAAAATGGAAGAAAGATCAGTGGAGTAGAGGAAGGGGATTCAGGGGGAGGGAGCAGGGACTGGATAAGGGAAGAACAGTGGAATCAATCTGACTTAATTTTCCTATGAACATGTATGAAAATACCACAGTGAATCTCACCTATGTATATCCACAAGGCTCCAATTAAACAAAAACTATAAGTAAATTATAGAAAGATCAGTAGAGGGAAAAGAACAGGTGAGGGATGGGAGGAAAGGGAAAGTCCTGGGGACTAAATGAGAGCAAATTATTTTCCATGCTTTTATAATTATGTTAAATTGAATCCTAATGTTATGTATAACTAAAAAGAATCAGTTAAAAAAGAGAAAAACAAAAAATAGTTAAAAAACATAGTGTAAAAATATGGCATTAACATTCTATATTTTTTGTCTGGAACTGTAGCTCAGTGGAAGACCACTTTCCTAGCATGTGTAAGGCACTCAGTTCCATCCTTGACCACATCAAAATGAACAAATAAAACAAAGGAATGCTGTCCCTACACAACTACAAAAAAAATTCTAGGTTTTCTCTTTTGCTCCTTTTCCTAGTCTATTATGTAGACTGTTCCAGTAGATTAGAATTCAGGATTAAAGAGGCCGAGATAAAAAATTTGGTCTTTGGATGCTTCCTTTTACTCAGTGAATATAGTCAATGCACTAATTCTGGAAGCCCCACTCACAACCAACTGCCATCCGTTTAGGAGGACTGAGTAGAGTGTAGATCCATATTGGAAAAAATTATCAACAAATATGTTTGTTATGAGGAGTCATCAAACCTAGAAACCCCTCCCACTTCTCCAATTGATAAATCCACCCTTCAACTCCTCAGCAAGAGTTGTTCTCTTCTCTGTAGCACAATCCTCTATCTAGTTTTTAATCTGTTTTTTTTTTTTACATTCACTGAAATTCTTTTAAATGTTTTGCTGACCTGTGAACTCCTCAGAAGTATAGAATATAGTGAATATAAAAGTGAATATTAGGCTCTTCCTTTATGGTATACAAGAAATGCTAAATTAATGTAGCTTTCATTCATGGTACATAGTAGATATTAAATGAATTTTGTTGAGTGAAACATTTGACTACTCCTTTAAGTCCCATGTAAATTCATTTCCTCTTAAAAAACAACTCTTGATGATTGACTACAAACACATTTTACTAAGTGATAGAAGTGAAAATGCATAAAAATCTGCTTTGCTTTAAAGGTTAATATTTACTGTGTTAAAATTCAAACAAAAATGTAAAATTTTATGATTTCCAGGGTGCATGTCTTTCACCTATTTGGTTTTTTCCTAGCTATCTTATTCTTTTTGTTGCTAATGTGAATGGGATTTTTCTTAATTATAAGACAGTTTATTTTTGTTTTTAGAAATATAATTGATTTTTGTAAAATTTTGCATCTTGAAACTTTGCTGAATTTGTCTAATAATATTTCTGTCATGTATTTCTATTGTTAAGTCTTCAGGCTATTCTATTTATATGACCATGTCAACTGCAAAGAGAAGTAGTTCTATTTCCTTTCTAAATTGATTGACTTACATTTCTTTGTCTTGGGCAGAAGAGTGTTTAGTTTGGAATGAAACCTAAATGTCATTTCCTCCCAGTCTCTTGCATCATCTGATGCATGACTCCCCTATCCAGAATCTCAAAATAAGAACTTGTTTAATAAAGTCCTTGCTTCCTTCCTATCTCTCAGATTCCTATTTCCAACTTTCTGTGGATTTCTGTATTTCATTCATTCATGTCTTGAATTTTGTCATGATTCATCATGTAAACTATTTTCTTGCTAATATCCTTAACATACTATAACTGTTCCTTGCATCTAATTTTTTGTGTGTGTGGGCTGGGAATTGAACCCAGGGCCTTGTGCATGCAAGTCAAGCACTCTACCAACGTGCTATATCCCCAGTCCACATCTATTTTTGGAAAAATGGAATTCTTTACATTCTCCATGACAACAATCGCATCAATAATTTGGTTCATCTTGTTCAGGTTTGCAACTTTAGTGCCTAGTAATAATGACTGGCACATAAAAGTGTTCAATAATTAAATCTGTGATACCTGCAGCATTAATCCGCACTCACTCTTTAACACATCCTTAGAAAGGTATGAAGCCTTTCAGCAGATTCCATCTAATTTAGAAAGTGGGATGTGGAAGTAGTCCTGTTTTCTTGGGATCTGGTCTTTTTTTTTAATCTGAAATCAAGTGTGCATGGAGAGAGTCTCAATACTATGTAGGTTAAAGGTCAAAGTTTTTTCTATCCCTACTTCATCATGTTGAAAATTTTTGTGCCTAACCCAGACTATGACATCTGTCTGCCTGCTTACAAGCCCCTTGTTTGGGGGATGTGCCTTGCTTCCTAGACCCCCAGGTCCCTGATGAGAATGGGTTGATCTCCAGAGCTACAATCTTCACATCCACCCAAAGAGTTGCATTAAATATCCTCCAAGACTGATGCTAGTGACGCCCTGCGTTAAGCACAGCTCACCTCACTCTCCTGGACCTGGACACATGTCTGCCATCCAGCAAACAGATGTTTCAGTCATGACAATGTTCCAATGCCTCATAGAGCTTTTCTGCACTTTTCCTTGGGGTTAGTTACAGAGGTCTAATTCATTGCCTTCATCTGATAATCATGAAAAGAAAATCTTCTTTGGAATCATTTTCATTATTCAAGAGCAATTGCAACTTACTTATAGACACAAATTTGGGCCACTGGTGGAACTCACAAAGTATTCCTAGTCCTATATCTAATAAATATCTAATAGCCCAGGATGGTTTTGACACTGGTTACACTGTCTCAGGGATTGGGCAGCCATGAGCCTTCATGTAGGGTCCCAGTGCATGTGGCTTTCAGGGTGGGGAAAGCCTGATTAGGAGAGCACACAAAGTAAACACCTCCTTCCAACTGATGGTCCTCCACATGTTGAGGAAAATAATCATGACAGACAAGCTTTACTGGCTTCCATATTTCTCAACTGAAGGTGACCGCTTGAAAATATCCATCTCCTTTCACACTGCCCAAGCTTTTTATCTCAGAGAGATCAAAGATATGATGTTAGGCTGATACAACTCTTTCCTAATGACTCACATTTTCATCCCAGACATCACAAGGGTTCACAAATTATCTTTCTACAACTTCACGTTAAAACAACTGTATTAGTAACCCATAGTCTGCACTCATCGTATAGAATATGGAGTATTGTGCAAGTTCTTTGCCATAAACATGCATTATAACCTTGAAAAATAGATTAAAAGGACAATAAAACCAGAAAGACATCTTTCAACATCCTGCATGAAAAACGAGTATTCCTAACTGAGTTTTTAGTTTAGAAAAGAAAATCCTTAATGACAAGCACTATGGCCTATGTCCATGTTTAAAGATCTGTCATATGAAGATGGAGTGAATTTGCTTTGTTTTTCTCAAAAGGTCAAATTCGGAACAAGTGCTGAAATTTGAGAGGACAGATTGTGTCAATAAGGAGAAAATTTGAAAAAAAAAATTACCTGGGAAGAAAGTGATATTCTTGTAGCTTGAAAGCTTGCTACTCATAGATGGCTAGATAGCTTATAGAGAAGAAAGACTCTATCATATAATATTTTGCATGAATTTAATTTTTCTTTGCCTCAAACTGGGACTCTAACATAATGGAACCGGGTGCTACTTGCTTAAGAGACTCTTTCTTATAGTCTAGATTTTACCTATGAAGCCCAAGCAGCCCACTTGGTCATTACTCACTTGAAGTTCAAGGAAAGTAAACTGCTGCATTTATCTTTCTCAGTTCTATTGGTTTCCAACCAGATATGAGAAACACTGGATATTTTTAGTGATATCTGAAAAATACCATCTTCTTTGGTTCTGATTCATTTGCTGTGGGGAGGGTTCAGATTAGAATTCCTGTCTTTGATAAGTAATGATTACATATGGTTCCCTCCCTCAGTAGGAGATTGCTGAGGCACATAACCTGGGAGTGGGAACATCCCGGTTGCTTACCTTAACTGATGGAGATCAGCAATGAGTTGGTATATTATTAAACCATCTTCTGACTGTAGGACTGAGAGCAACCATTCTTCCCTGGGGCATTACCAAGGATTCCCTTAAGAGTGGTAAAGAGAGAGAGTTGTTTACCTGTAGGGTCTTGCAGACCCTTGGGCGCCAGTGTGGTAATAATAAACGGCTGATTGGCCCTCCATAATCTGCCTTGCAGTCAGTCCTCAGTTCCCTCTATTCCCCATACTCTGCCCAAAGGAAACAGATCTGTTTGGTGTACTCAGAACATGTTTTCTCTTAGCTCATGTGTCTCTGCAGCCTGGGATTCCTCTCACTTGCCCTATTTTGACCCCAATCCTACAAGACCTTCACCAATCAGATGAAATTCCCCATTCCACTGGAAGCCTACTATATTCACCACACATCTAAAATCTTTTATTTTCCCCTTGTTTCCTCATATAATACTCATATATTCCCAGATATGTGCATAATTGATGCAACTAAATACTTATTTCCTTGATGTGAAACAGTTTGATGTTTTCATTTTGTTACAAAATTTAAAGTATTTCTTTTTTTGTACGTTTTGTTTTTATTTCCAATATATTTAAAATGCACTTGTTCATTACAAATTATACTTTGAGAAAATAACCTTTCTACATACTCTGTGAAATAAAAAAGTAAATATTTAAAATTATGTGCATTCAGTTAAGGAATTATAATGCAATGTAAGAGAATAGGTCTGTCATTACCTTGACAAACTTTTTGACATGCTTGAGCTTCAATGTCCCCCTATCAGTATTATGATGTAATGTTACCTATTCTGTACTACTATTTGTAGTAGTATAAAATGCATATGAAATGCCTGTGTATGGTAGGCATCCATTCAGTGGTAGTTAGTGTTAACTGTAATAAAAACTTTTATTTGATGCCTTCTATTTATCTGAAAAAATGCAAACAAATAACCTCTGATTCTAAGAAGTCCAGAGTATAATAAGAGAGACATCACCTGAAATGATTGGAATTAAAGTGGTGTTATAGTCTGAAGTTTTATTTAGAGAATTTAAAACCATTAAGGAAAAATGTTAATAATATTTAAAATGCATTTGCCTTACCAGGTCTAACTTTGCATTCAATTAATGCAACTGGTATGAAGTACTATGTACAAATTATAAATTTATAAAGTGTTACTTTCTAAGAGGATGGGAAAAGTCTACTTAGATGAGCTATTTCATAAAAAAAATGATAGCTCTATGAATACACCACAGTGAATCTCACCATCATGTACACCCATAAGAAATTAATTTAAAAATAATAATAATTATAGGTAAATGGCAGAAAGATCAATAGAGGGAAGGGAGCAGGGAGAGAGGGGAAAGGGATGGGGAAGGAGAGTTACTGAGGTCTGAATGAGAATAAGCTATACTCCATGCTTTTGTAATTATGTCAAAAATGAGTTCTACTCTTATGTATAACTAAAAAGAACCAATGAAAATGATAGCTAAACCTTATACAGGCTTACAATGGAGCAGGCACTGTTCTAAATATTGCGCTATAAATCCTCAGGATAGTCTTGGGAGGTAGTAACCTAACCATTGTTAGTCTTGTTCCACAGAAGATGATACTGAGGCGGAAACTTCAAGGAAGTCTTCCGTGGTTATACTGCTACCAGCAGCAGCACCAGACCAGGTGTAAATGAGTTACGCAGCTTCCCAGCAACAGCTCTGTCCTAGTTCTGTTAAAAGGGGCGGGGGACATGGAATCTACATATGTGCATGGGTGCCTATACAAGCTTAAAAAATGTGTGGAAAGTTTCACCCCAAGTTGATTATGATTATGCTGTTTATTGGTTTTACATATAAATAAGACATGGGGAGATTGATGGATTTTTCTTTGCACAACAATAGAGTTTTATTTGCTATATAATTACCATATGTTGTTTTTAATAGCTTTCTTGAGATATAATTTACATACCATACAATACACAAATCAAAAGTCTACAGTTCAGGGCTGGGATAAAGCTCAGTCAAAGAGCATTTGCCTAGCATGGGCAAGGCTCTGGAATCCATCCTCAGGACTGCAAAAATGGTCTACAATTCAACCGCATTTAGAATATTTTCATTACCCCCTGAAGACATTTGATGTCCATTTGCAATCATTATTCGTTCTCATTCTCAATTCTAGGGAAGAATTAATATATTTTTTGTTTCTAGATTTGATTTTCTAGACATTTCATGTTAGGGGATTCTACAACATGTGAGCTTTTGTGTCAAGCTTCTTTCTCTTAGGATAATTATTTCAAATTTCATCCATGCAAGTAGCATGTTCCATCATTTCATTCTTTTTTATGACTTACTACATTCAAATTTATGGATTTTCTTTATCCATTTATTTATTGATGGACATTTAGATTATTTCCACCTGTTGGTTGTTATGAATAATAATTCAATGAAGCTTTTGTCTATGAGTTTTGTGTGTTCACATTGATTTTTGTAATTTCAAGGAAAAGAAGAAAAAATTATTTTAATGAAAACAAGGATGCTAATCATACACTTCAAAACATGGGTAATGTGATTATTTTCTACAGACGATGTTACTCCAGAGTTAAGAAAGAAAGAAGTCTCCCTGTTGCACAGGGATCTTAAACTGGCAGCCACCTTAAACAGTATTTCACCAACATTTCAGTTGGGTTTTGTACTAAAATTTTTGATGATATAGAAATATCAGTAGAATCCACATAGAAACCTTGATTTTTAAGTTTATTTTTTATTGGTGCATTATAATTACACATAATGCCAGGATTCATTGTAACATATTTGTTCAGGCACATAATATAATTTGGTCAATTATATTCCCAAATGCCTCCTGTTTTCTTTCCTTCCACCTTTCCCTGATCCTCTTCTACTCTTCTGTTCTCCCTTCTATTTTTAATGAGACACCCCTCGTGTTTCCCCTTTTTTCTGTCTTCACATATGAGGGAAAACATACAGCCCTTAACTTTAAGTCTAGCTTATTTCACTTAACATAATGCTCTCAAGTTCCATCCATTTTCCTGCAAATGATATAATTTCTTCCTTCTTTATGACTGAATCAAACTCCATTGTGTATACATACCATATTTTCTTTATCCATTCTTCTGTTGATGGACGTTTAGGCTGGTTCCATAACTTGGCTATTGTGAATTGTGCTATTATAAACATGGGTGTGCATGTATCACTATAATCTGCTGACTTTTAATTCTTTTGAATAAATAGTGAGGACTGGATATTTTGGATAAATAGCTGGGTCATACAGTGGTCCTTTGGAGGTAACTACATACTGATTTCCATTGTGGATATACTAATTCCATTGTGATGTACCTCATCAACAGTGTGAAAGTGTTCCTTTTCCACTACATCCTCCCCATTATTTATTATTTGTATTCTTGATGATTACCATTCTAACTGTAGTGAGATGAAATTTCAGGGGTTTTTTTTGTTTTGTTTTTTTGGCAGGGGGTACTAGGGATTGAACTCAGGGGCACTTGACCACTGGGCCCATCCCCAGCCCTATTTTGTATGTTATTTAAAGACAGGGTCTCCACGAGTTTCTTAGTGCCTCACCATTGCTGAGGCTGGCTTTGAACTTGAGATCCTCCTGCCTTGGCCTCCTGAGCCACTGGGTCAATGTAGTTTTGATTTTCATTTTCCTGATTGCTAAAAATGTTGAATATTTTTTTCATATATTTGTTGGCCATTTGAATTTTTTCTTTTAACAAATGTTTTTTGGTTTATTTGCCCATTTACGGATGGGTTCTTTTACTTATGGTGAATTTTTTAGTTCTTTTTATCTTCTGGATATTAATCCTCTGTTGGAAGAGTCACTGGCAAATATTCTCTCCCATTCCTTATGCTCTCTCTTCATACTTTTAATTGTTTCCTTTCTGTGCAGAAGATTTTCCGTTTGGTGCCATCATTTATTAATTCTCATTATTATTTCTTGAACTTTAGAAGTTTTATTGAGTGTAATGGTTAATTTGAATTGTTGACCTGATTGGATTAAGATATGCTGATGATTAAGAGACTTCTGGGTGTGTCAATGAGGGTGTGCCTAGGAATAATGGGCATGCGGGATAGTGAACTGAAGTGGAGAGCCTCCCTAAGCCTGGACAGCAGCAATAGGCTGGACGCTTGGATGGAATTAAAGTTGGAAGAACAAGAAAGCAGCAGCAGATGTAAGCTTGATCCTTCTTGAATGGGTTCTTGATTGCTGCTTTGATTGCCTGAGGCTGTCAGACTCTTACTCTTCACTCTCTAAAGCTGACTCTGCCAGTTTTTCTCCAGGGAGTTTCCAGAAGCCTTCAGGATTGGACTAGGGTAGCACCACTGATCCCTCTTGTTCTGAGACTTCAGCCTCTTGGACTGTGCAGCTACTTGTTCCTCTAACTATTCAGCCTGCTGATGGCCATTGTGGACTTTCCGTCTTTTGGTCATGTAAACCGATCTAATAAATCCCCTTTTTATAACCCATGCTTACTGTTGATTCTGTTCCTCTAGAGAACTCTGACTAATGTATTGAGGAAATTGCTTCCTGTGCATATATGTTGGAGAATTGACCCAATGTTTTGTTTAAATGGCTGCATTGTTTCTGGTCTAATTTCTAGGTCTTAGATTTATTTGAGTTGACTTTTTGATGAGCTATAGGGATCTAGTTTCATTCTTTTACATATGTACATCCAGTTTTAACACTGGCATTTGTTAAAAATGCAATGTTCTCCAACATATTTTTTGCACCTTTGTCAAGGATCAGATGACTACATCTGTGTGGATTTGTCTCTGTGTCTTCTTTTTTTTTTTTTTTTTTTTGTGGTACTGGGGATTGAACCCAGGGGCACTCCACCACTGAACCACGTCCGCAGCCCTATTTTGTATTTTATTTAGAGACAGGGTCTCACTGGGTTGCTTAGGGCCTCCCTAAGTTGCTGAGGCTGGCTTTGAACTTGCGATCCTCCTGCCTCAGCCTCCCAAGTGCTGGGATTACAGGCGTGTGCCACCACGCACAGCAGTCTCTGTGTCTTCTATTCCATTGGCTTTGCATCTATTTTTGATGCCAGTACCATGCTGCTTTTGTTACTATAGCTCTGTAGTATAATTTAAAATTTGGTATTGTGATGTCTCTAGCATTGATCTTTTTGATTAAGATTGCTTTGGCTCTTTCATATTCCACATGAAACTTAGGACTTTTTTTTTCTAGTTTTGTGGGGAATGTTGTTGGTATTTTGATGGGGATTGCACTGAATCTGTAGAATGCTTTTGGTAATGTGGCCATTTTAATAATATTATCTCTGCCTATCCATGAACATGGGAGGTCTTTCCATTTTCTGGTGTCTTATCCAATTTCTTTCTTCACCATTCTATAATTTTGACTGTAGAGGTCTTTCACCTCATTGGTTAGATTTATCTATAAGTACATTATTTTACTTTTGAGGTTATTATGAATGGAGTTGGTTTTCTGATTTCATTTTTAGTGGATTCTTTATTAGAAATAGAAAAACTACTGACTTTTGTATGTCGATTTTGTGTCTTGCTACCTTGCTAAATTTGTTTATTAGTTCTAGAAATCAACTGGTGGAACATTTTGGATCTTCTAAATATAGGATCATATCATGTGCAAATAATTTTAATTTAACTTATTCTTTTCCCATTTGTATCCCTTTTATTTCATTCTCTTACCTAATTGCTCTGAATAAAGTTCAAGTACTGTATTGAATAAGAAAGGTGAGAGTAGACATATTTGTCTCCTTTTCCTGACTTTAGAGAAAATGCTTTAAGTTTATACCATTCACTATGTTGTTGGGTTTAAGTTTATGATGTATAGGTAAGTTGTTTCTGTCCCTAGTTTCTTCAATGTTTTTATCAAGAATGGGTGCTGCATTTTGTCAGAAGACTGTTTCTGTATCTATTGACATGATCATATGATTTTTTT